>CM035428.1:36929746-37219746 GCA_020310875.1 Ceratopteris richardii
ATGTCGAAAGCTATCTTGTGGTAGAGCTTTAGTCAAAGCATCTACAACATTATCTTGAGTATGAACCTTCTCAAGAATAATTCGCTCAATGGCTAAGCAATCTCTAATGAAGTGATACCTCACCTCAATGTGCTTGGTCTTTGCATGATAGACCGGATTCTTAGCCAAAGCAATGGCACTATGACTATCACTGAGCAAACGAGGTACATGTTGAGGTAGACCCATATCACAAGCAAGACGAGAAAGCCACAATGCTTCCTTCCATGCCTCACTTGCTGCAACATACTCTGCTTCTATGGTGGAAACAGCTGTACATTCTTGAAGACGAGATCTCCAAGAGATAGCACCTCCAGCAAAATGAAAAATGTACCCTGATGTAGACTTACAATTGTCTACACAATCATCATAGTTAGAATCTATGTAACCAATAATGGATGCTTTCCCTCTACCTAAGCATAGACACTTGTCTTTAGTGCCACTCAGATATCTCAAAATCATCTTCACCACTTCCCAATGTTTCTTGCTAGGATTAGACATATCTATGCTCACAACTCCTACTGCAAATGCAATGTCTGGTCTCGTGTTACCATAGCATACATGCGACTACCGAAAGCATAATGATAAGGAATTTTGTCATGAATTCCTTTTCCTCATCTGATTTGGGGCAATCATCCTTGCTCAATTTCACATATGTGGGTAAAGGTGTACTCAATGCCTTTCCACCATGCATATTGAAACCTGTGAAGTACTTTGGATATGTACTCACTTTGAGACAAGTATATGGATCTTTTACGCCTATCACAAGTAATGTGCATGCCAAGAATATGTTTTGCATCCCCCAAATCCTTCATATCAAAAGTCTGACTCGAGTTCCTTTTGAGAATTGACAAGTCATAAGAGGACTTCCCAGCAATCGCGATATCATCGACATAAAGTATCAAGCATATGAAGCTGCCATCTAAGCATCTCTTTGTGTAGAGATAATGATCCCCATTGCTTCAAAAATAGCCTTGAGACTTCATAAAAGCATCAAACTTTTGGTACCATTATCTAGGGGACTATTTAAGTCCATATAAACTCTTCTTGAGCTTAGAAACTAGAATTTCTTTGCCAGGAACTACATAACCCTTTGGTTGTTCCATATAGATCTCATCTGTAAGATCTCCATGCAAGAAAGCAGTTTTTACATCCTTCATCTTGACCATTGGAGATAAGATTTCCTCGAAATCAACACCACATTGTTGCTTAAAACCCTTTGCAACAAGTCATGCTTTATACTTTGGAGAAGCACTATCAAATGTGAATTTCAGCTTATATACCCATTTACATGGTAAAGCCTTCCTACCCCACCAACTTTGCTTCCTTTTGCAATAACCATATTGCCCTTTGATATGCAAAAGGACTTTGCATAGAAGACCACCTTGTACCCAAGGTCATCAAGTTGACCAACTGACATCAGAGTGCATGATAACTGAGGTACATAGCGTACATTATGCATAGTAAATTTTGAACTATCAATGAACTGCACAACCACATCTCCAATCCCCACAATGTCACATTGGTAAGAGTCACCAAGTCTCACAGTACCAAGAGACTTCACTACATAATTAGAGAACCATTCTTTATGTGGTGTCACATGGAAAGAAGCACCAGAATCTAACAACCACATGTGGGAAAGAGAATCAGCCATAAGAGCCTCAATCGGCATAGTGCTATCAAGTGTCAACACTTCTATATCATCAGAAATAGCATTAATTTCTTCAATCTTCATAGTTGAAGTAGATGGTGTAGTAGCTGTTTAACATGCCCATCAACATTATGTCTTTTACCTTTAGTGTTCTTTAATGCATAACAATCTTTCTTTATGTGTCCTTTCTTATGGCAATAATGGCATTCGATATCCCTTTTCCTTGATTTACTTCTACTCTTATTCCATTGACCTTTCTTTTCGTTGTTCTCGCTCCTACCAGGTTGTTGATTCTTTCCTTTCAAACATTATATGCATCTCCACTCTAAGTGTCAACCGTAGATTTTCTACAAATCTCCTCACTCAAGAGTGCTCCACATATGTCATCATAGACCAGTTTACCACCAGATGCACTATTGCTAATAGCTATGCAAAACGTATCCCATGATGATGGCAAGGTGCATAACAACAAGATTGCTTTGATTTCATTATCCATATCCATTTTTTGAGCCTGTAACTGGGAGAATATAGCATCCAACTCATTTGGATGAGGAGGAACACTACCAGTGTCCATGCGAAGCTCATATAACTTTCTCATCAGATACACTTTATTTGATGCCATCGCTTTTCTCATATGTATTGAGCTCCTCTGCATTTCACATTCTACTACTGTAAAGTAAACATTATTTGCAGGTGCAATCGAATGGTGGACCTAGCCATTTCATCTAACTCATCCCAGTCATCTTCATCCATGTCAGCAGACTTCTTTGAGATTCCATTTATTGGCTTCCATTGCCTTCCTTGAATGAACACATCTTTAATGTGATTATTGCATAGAGCAAAGTTTGTGCCATCAAATTTTCAGATCTCAAAATGGTCTTTACCCTACAAGTTGTAGCTCCTCCTTGAAACACTGACACTAGACCCTGATCCACCTGATGTGCCTGAGACCTCTGATCCCATAATGGTAAAGAACTGAATAGAATGATAATGGAGCTAGAAGAGTCCAAACCCCACTAAGGCTCAAAAAAGGATGACCAAGTGTCAGATTCACACCGTTAAGTGTATCAAAGAGAAAATCGACCACTGTATAGTTGACAAAACCAAAAATTTAGAAAAATTTTGCTAGAGTATCCTCTACAAAATGAGCATATGACCAGTGTCAAAATCTCATAAAATTGCAAGTACTGACATGTTTACTTGCATAGTGAATCACTGACTCCACTACATATAATCAGTTACCCAAAAAGAAGTCAACTAAGCTTATCTAGCACCTATGAATAACTATCATGCATCTCCTATGGCGAGGCTGGGTAAGTCTTCCACCTGCATCATTGAAGAGACCCTGACATCTGGGTGTCTCCCAGTTAAGAAAACCTAACCACAACCCTCTTTATCAAACATAAAAGGCTTTATGAAAAAATTTAACCGCTATGTCATTGACCACATGGATATATATAAGCGATATCCACAGAAGTGTACATGTGAGTATGTGCTTAATATATACAATAAAATGGCATGAAAAGGCTGAATTCACTACCCAAACACTTGCCAACAACACTTGCAAGTGTATGTGAGCTCTGTTCTTTAGGCTCAAAACCCTGCATAGACTTGCGGTGGTTGCTCCCACCACAAGTGAAACCTTTCAAGACACCTGTAGATTAACTAGTGTAGTTGAAAACACAGCCCCAAAATTATTCACGAAAGTACTCCAAAATGGATCCAAAAGACACCCCAAAAATGCTTCAAAAATAGGCTTTGCAACAGAGAATGAAGCTTTGAGGACCCAAAACTTGTTGAAGATAATGCCAACCTTAGTCTTTCCCCTTCTTCAAGCACCACAAGAGTGTAGCTTAGTGGCCAGAGATTGCCACGGTTAAGCGAGCTCGAGGGGGACAGTACTGGGATGGGTGACCTCCCGAGAAGCACCGGGAATTTGCATCTTCCTTGATCGTTGAGGTCCTTCCTCGTGCCTAGCCAAGAGTGACTTCGGTGACTCGGATGAAAAGGTATGCCAAGGTCTATGCTTTGTTCACCATCTTAGTCATAGGCCTTGGAGAGAACCTTGGGTGGCTGGGTAGTTGCCCTTTACTCGCACAAAAGGAACAAAGCTTTTGCATCAAAATGCTCTGATACTAGTGAAGTATTTCGACTACAATGCACTCTCATTCTCAAGAGCTCCACAACGATATTCTCAGAGTAGAAAACCGAGCTCCAAGAGCCACATATGATACTTCGCACAGAGGCTATAGAATACGCAGAAAAACACAATACACAAAGAGCACGAACATAGACTTCTTAGGTGTTACAAATGTGATTGAACTTACAGTCAGTCACTGACTAGACCACTATATGTTTTATTAAAGAACATATACAAAAGTGCTGGTGGCCATTTAACCTTTCACATGGACACTAACGGTAACAAGTATCTTGCCACATTAAACATTTTTGCTTATGCGCAATTGTGAAGATCTTCAAGCCTAGCAATGATGATGATTATATGAAACAATTGCATTGTATCTCTTCACTCCAACCATTCAAGTTCCCAAGGTCTTAATCTCTCACTCTACCTTTCTTTATTTCACAAAAATCATGTTCTTCTTTTTCAAGTGCTCTCTTTCAACCAATGACGTTCTCTTTCTTCACACATTCTTGCTCTTTGCATACATACATATATATATGCATATACATACATATAGCATAATGTCACTCATCAATTCTTGGAAATTCACAACTGATTGATGGATGCAATCTTTCTTATACTTTTGTTCTACATTCTAGCGCACTAGTAGCATACATACAATTATCAGGGGATAGATCTATTCCACTTTAATCATTGTCACTATCGACTCTTGGAAGTTAACAGTTGATTAATGATTAATGGAGTGAAAATTTTCTTACACATCTTCTGTACAGTTATACATTGGATTTTTTTTGGCACAGTTCAAATGCACAATTACTTATCTTACTATCTCAAACTCTTTGTGATAAGGAAACTATAAGTGTAGACATGAAAATAACGATGAACTTCCCACTTACTAGAAGACATTTTTACCCTTTAGTTATAAGCTTACAATTGCTAAAATATCTATGTGGCTACATAAAGTAATAGCATGTGAATCACCTCCTTAGTAAAATTAAAGGCATGCACTTGATTCCATATATTTGGATAATTATTTTACTGTCACAACATATAGCGCAAGTATATCTAAATCTTGTATACAGTCTCATAAAATTCTGATTTTAACCATCTATCTTACTATTTGACATTCTATCATTTAATGAATTTTTTGTAAAACCCTTTCTTTTTTTCCTATGATAAATGCAAAGCTATATCATTACTCTATCTTGTAGTAAATTATGTGGACCCAAGTTGTGTTCCCAAACACTTTTTGAAACAGTGAGTTTGTCTTGCTATGAATGAGACATTGTTGCATGTGTTAGATAAATAGAATTCATATTCATCATTTTCTTGTGTGTGCCTTGGCTGATATGCTACTATAAATCATTGAGAACATGTTAATGCTTATATAGCCATGTTTTTCTTATATGCACATGTACTTTTATAGGAAACACATGTGATCTATTCACACAAGTATCATGAGATTCCCATAATATGTTGGGTGTGTGAGTGAGTGAGGAAGCACGAATTCAAGTACACACAAGAGTGAAAAAGAAGATCAAAGTATAGAGACACGTGATGATTGGATGAGCTCTCTGTCGATATATGATCAATATTATAAGAATGAAATAAGTGAGATCTATAAGTGAATCCCTAAGTGCAAAGTATCACCGTACGTGAGTATATCATGTGTATGTGATTACATGGGGAAAATCATCTAAGCAACACTAGAGTAAAAAGCACCCATGTACAAGGAAACGATCCACATCAAAGCTACCCAAGGGACACATAAGTTTAACAAACCTCCCTGGAGTGGATAATGTGAACACATAAAGGAGTGACATATCAACCCTCACAAGGTAATAAGCCTAAAGCTTTGCAAAAAGCTTCAAAATTTTCCCATGGAAGAGCTTTGGTGAACATGTCTGCCACATTATCTTATGTAGGCACATATACCAAATCAATATTGACGTAATGATAATAAACCTCAATCTGCTTTGTGCACGCATGAAACATCAGATTTTTTTGCAATCAAAAATGCGTTCTAACTATCAACGAGAATATGCATAGGTGCATCAATCTCCATGCATAGATCCATCAATAGGCATCTGAGCCATTATAGTCCACTGTAACTATGAATAGTACCATGTACTTAGCTTCACAACTCGATGTGGCCACAATAGGTTGCTTCTTACTCAATCAAGATATGCATGATCCTCCAAGGAAAAAGCAATTACCACTAGTGGACACCCATGTATCATAACAACCAGCCCAATCGCTATTTGTAAAAGCATGCAAGCATGGCTGGGAATCTCTTCCATAAAAGAGACCCAAACTCAAAGTGCCTTATCACATGATTAGTCAAGAGGATGTCATCAACAAAAAGAACAAGCATTATAAGATCAGCCCCATTTGCATACATAAAGTGTGCTTTCAATTGGACTACATGTAAAACCAAGAGCAATCAAGTGCTTATGTATCTTTTCATACCATGCACGTGGAGCCTACTTATCCATACAAAGCCTTACACAAGCGACAAACCACATGCTCTTAACCTTTCATGCCAAATCCAAGAGGTCGCTTTACACAAACCTCTTCTTGCAAATTGCCATTCAAGAAAGCTATTTTTATAGCCAATTGATGCACTTTCCAACCACGAATGGGTAGCCAATGTAATCACAGAATGAATGATTGTCATGCACAAACTAGGTGCAAAAGTCTTCTCATAATCAATGCCATATTTTTGCACATAACCTTTTGCAACTAGTCTAGCTTTGTAGCGATCAATGCCACCATCTGACTTTCTTTTATATCTTGTAAAAACCCACTTAGTACCAATGGCATTCTTACCTTTTGGCAATTCACATAACTCCCAAGTATGATTTTTGTGAATGGAATCCAATTCTAGTTGCATTGCTCTCATCCAATTTGAATCAACACATGCATCTTCAAAAGTGAGTGGCTCTTCATTACATGTAGCTGCAATAAGAGATGCATCCACAGAAATTACTTGATGCATGGCGATAGCTTGATCTTGTTCCACCAAGTAAAGGAGCACTCAACTTGCTATTTTCCAATGTTTTTTGCAACCATTTCGACATAGGTTGTGCATCCTTTATAGACATGCGTTCTTGATGTAATACATCATCAAAATGTACATAAAAAGTGGGCTGAATTTTAGCCATGTGTGGCTATAAATTTTGCAAATTTTCAACCATGTTTGGTTGGACATTTTCAACCATCTTTGGCTGGAATTTTTCAGCCATGTTTCTCTACAAAAATTTGGGAATTTCTAGCCATGTTTGACTAGAAATTTTAGACATGTTTCACTAGAAAATTTTAACTCTTTGAACCTCATTTGGATGGCCTACATGGCCATATTCAAGCACACCACTTTGAAACAAAGGCACGAGTGTATCAAACAAATCTTTTTAGCTAATTGTTAGCTAAAAATTACATTCAACGAATATATTGAATTTTAATCAAATACCACATATTGACTCACAATAATTCTATATGTCAATAAATGGTATAAGCAATTACCTTTACTCTTAGTACTATATCCAAAAAATATACATTTCTTTGGCTTGTTCATTGAGTTTGTGATGTTGTTGTGATAGTACAAGAGCATATGCCAAACAAAAAAATATCTGCATGTGACTATCCATTGACTTTCATTCATACCAATCCTCCGACGATATACATTGTTTTCACACATTACCGCTTCCATCCAAAAATTATTTGGAAGATGCTTTCCTTTCACCATACATCGTGCTATTTCAAGAAGTGTTCTATTCTTGTGCTCCGCAACACCATTTTGTTGAGGTGTATGTAGCACTGTACATTGGTGTGCAATACCTCTTTCATAAAGAAAAGCATTAAACTCATGTCATGTATTCACCTTCATGATTTGTGTGAAGATTCAAAAGCTTATTTCCACAAAAAAACTCAGCCATAGCTAAAATTATTTTAAAGAAAGAGAATACCTCATCCTTCGATTTCATAGGGTACAACCAAGTATGGCATTTTTCATCATCAATGAAGGTAATAGAGGATACATGGTTGCCAAAAGATGGATTCTTGAATGGACCACATGCATCAACAAGTTGCAATTTTGCATAGCATGTGTAATATCATGTTTGGGAAAAGGAGCACGATGCATTTTTCCAAGTATACAATCTTCACATGCATCCTTTTCAATGGACTAAAGTGTTGGGAAAAATCACCTTGGAATATTGCATATATAAATGCATCCACATAGAGGATGACTTGGGTAATTATATTCAAGCTCATCTTCCATAGTTGCACTGGGGTGATAGATCTTCCACCATCAGTGGTATAAGAACATTTTGGAGGCTTTGAGACATCATTGGGCATCATATTGAAGACTTTTAGGGATCAAGAAAACTCATGGAAGAATGAGGAGGACTTATCAAAGCAAGAAGACATAAAAATGCTGCTACATCAATCAAGACCTCAAGTAGTCGATGATTAGCAAGGGAGAAAATATTAAAAGGTATAATAAACACTTCTAAAGCATACATAGGCTTGTGCAAAAGCTAGAGGAGTAGGTTAGAGTTCAATACGGTTGATTATAGTACACAAATAGATAAGTTAGAGAAAAGGCAACTATCAACCATGGAAATTTAGAGTTATGAACTACCTTATGGGCAAAGGTTTGTGGGGATTAGTGAGTGGCACAGAAAACCAAGCCTGATGTGTCAACAATCCCTAATAAAATTGGAATCAGTTGGTTCAAATTCAAACTTGAAAAAATTCCCGCTAAAGGCTCTTTCGTCTCGCCCGTCCCGGATGTGTGTCTATCACAGCAACACATCTCGGGGATGATTTCCTGTTACACATGCATGTGGGGACGGCTGCCGTCCTGGCTGGCCGACCCCTCTCCAAACTCTTTGGGGACGGCGACTCTACGTACTTAGGGCCTGGGGATGCATCCCCATGTGACTTTGGTATATCCATTGAAAGCAAAGTCTGAAGTGTTTATGTGCTGTTCATGGTTCAAAATCATATGATGAATACGACGTCTGCTGATAATTCAAAATCGAATGGTAATGTCTGGTATGTTGATTCAGGTGCTTCAAATCACATGACCAGTCATGCGGAATGGTTTAGTAGTTTGCAAAAATTGCCAGTTCTTGGATATGTTGAAATAGGTGATGATAAATCATATCCTATTGAGCATACAGGAAACATCGCATTGTCTATGGAGGATGGGAAGGTAAAACATCTTTCTGATGTGTTGCATGTTCCAAGTATAATAAAGAATCTGGTTTCTGTTGGACAAATGGTTAACCAAGGATTACAAGTCAGGTTCAATGCTGATGGGTTATATGTAGAAGAGTAAAAAAAGGATGGTCGATTGATTGCCAAATGAAACAAAGTGGGTAGGATGTTCACCTTAAATGTGAAAATTCCTAAAATGAATGCAACCATATTTGCAAAAGGTGTAGGTGTTATTACTGATATAGAGATTTGGCACAAACGAATTGGACGTGCAAATCTGCAAAGGCTAAAATTGATGCAGTGAAAGGAGACTGTCAATGGATTACCAAATTTCAAAGTTGCAGAAATGCAAAAGGTATGTGCAGCATGTCAATTTGGGAAAGAGTTAAGATCATCATTTTCGCATGACAAGCATGTTAGTGAGAATGTGCTAGAAATAGGACATACAGATGTTTGGGGTCCTGCAAGGACCACATCTATGGGCAGTTCTAAAGATTCTATGTCAAAAGAACCTTCTTCATTTGAAGAAGCAAACAAGAAAGAAGAATGGAGAGAAGATATGCAGGAGGAAATGAAGCATTTTTCAAGAGAATGGTGCTTGGGATTTGCTTCCCAAAAAACCATTCATGAAGGTAATAGGATCTAGGAGGATATACAAAGTGAAGAAGAATTCAGATGGCACAATGAATAGGTATAAAGAAAGGCTAGTAACAAAGGGGTTTGCTCAAACCCATGGAGTGGATTATGAGGAGACTTTCTCACCTATAGCTAATGAAAGAACTTGGAGAAGCTTGTAGGAGGTAGAAAAGTGTGTTTCGAAGCGACGAAGTTTGGTCTAGCCAATCGGCACAAGACCAACCCTTGAGATTATGGAGACTAAAATAGACCTTATAGGCATGCGATAAGTGCAAATACATGCACTATGTACTTTGGAGCATCAAGGAGAAAGAGTCGATACAAAACATATAGGTTCTCGTGTCGAGTAGCTCAAAAAACTTACTATCTATGGAAGAGACAATGAACTTCAAATGCCCATAGCGACCAGCGTGATTACAATTAGAAAAAATCATTTTGTGGGAGTGATACACAGAGGGTTGAGTGTATAGAATGCACAAAATTATAAGGAATAAGCAAAATATGCTATAGGAATGAATCAAACACTCAATGATGGTACCTCCTATTTTTTAGGAATACGTAGAGATTGACCTTGAGACAGAAAAACTTAGATTTCTCCCAATCTACTAAACCAAATGCTATGAAAATCTACATGCATAAACTAGACCCTATTACCTTTCAAATGAGCCATCTGTCATCAAATTTGGAGCTCTGAAGAGAGAGCAACAACCTCTCCAAGATTACTATTGGCAAAGAAGATGATGCAGAAAATTGAAGGAGCAAGACAATGATTGTCACAAGTGTATGTATATTTCTTCCATGTATTGTACAAGTGATTTCAAGTCTTTAAATAGACTCTAAAAGTGATCCACGACTTCTACAAGTGGATTTTGAATTCAAATGAAGGTGGGAATGGTTGTTGAAGGCAATCAATTCACTTTCCTACAATCTAGGAAAAGTGAAGATCTAGTTTGATCTACTTTTAGGTGATTGATTGCTTGATTGAATGCAAATCAACCACCATGAATTTGTGGGATTTGGGCTCTCTCTTTATAATTTTACATGTGTGAAGCTCAAGGCTTTTACAATGGTGAAAGATCCATGAAAAATCTTTTTTAAAAATACAATAAGTGAGCATAAGAAAAAGAACTCTCCAACGGATATTCTTTCGACGCGATAGCCTTTGATGTAGATCAAATCCACCTCAAGCATAGTGTAAGCTTGATGTTCCAACAGCTCCCCCTCAATCTAAAGTATGTTTGAGTCTTCATTCTCTGACAGGTTGAATACCTACCATAGCTTTGAATCTACAAAGCTTTATTCAATCAAGTGCCTTTGTCATCATATCTGCTACTTGCTTTTCACTTGGCACAGATGAAATATCAATCTCCTTTACCATGAGCTTCTCCCTCATGAAGTGGTAATGCACCTCTATGTGTTTGGTTCTCGCATGGAAAATAGGGTTCGTCGCTAGATGCATGGAACTTACATTATCTCCAAATATGTGAGGTTTGGAACTCACAACTCCCACATCTGTATACAATGCCTTTAACGATATTGCCTCTTGAGTTGCTATGGTCAAGCCTCTGTACTCTGCTTCCATCGAGGATAAAGCAACTGTAGGTTGCTTCTTGGAACTCCATAACACTAGCTTCGAACCTACAAATGCTAAGTAACCAGAAGTAATTCTTCTATCATCCTTAGCTCCTGCCCAATCTACATCTGAATAGATTTTGATATCCAAATCTGAAGAGTAAGGATAGAATATACCTTCATTGATTGTACCTTTGAGATACTTAAGTACTCTCCTAGCTACATCCATGTGTGGTCTTCTTGGTGAGTGCATGAATTGACTAAGCACTCCGACACTATAGGAGATGTCTGCCCTTGTATGAGTAGCATATATCAAGCTATCTACTAAGCTTTGATACCCTTTAATGTCTTCAATTTTCTCACCTTCATAAACACTAAGTTTATGATTCATCTCCAAAGGTGTACTTGCAGGTTTAGTGTTCTCCATTTTGAACTTGAGAAGTAGATCTTGAATGTATCTTCTCTGAGTCAAATACATTCCTTCATCTGTGTATATCACCTGCATATCTAGGAAATATGTGAGCTCACCTAGGTCAGAGATTTTGAACTCCTCTTGCATGTGTCTCTTGATTCTTTGAATGCCATTTAGATCATCACCTGTCACAATAATATCATCTACATATACACATAGATAGATAACGTCATTGTGATACCTTTTGATGAATAGAGAAGGATCTGAGTTGATAGCTTTGAACCCTTGATCTTGAAGATATGTAACTAACCTATAATTCCAGGCTCTAGGAGCTTGCTGTCACGAGGGAGGAGATAAGGAAGAGAGCTCAGACACACACTCTTACTCTCAAGGAGAAGCACACACACAGATTGAGGCAAGGAAGAATGATCTTCTTCTTCTTCTTCTTCTATTACATAAAAAGGAATGTATAATAATGACCTAAAAATAAGAATACAATAAGTGCAATATATAAAGATCAGTACATAACGAAAAACCTAATGTCCATGAATGAGTGAGCTGGCAAGGAACAAATGTGCCATCACTCTCGGTAGATAAATCTAATAAAGCTCAATGAAGTATCCCTGACATAGACTCGCGTGACCACTATACATGTCAGAGAAATGAAAAACTGGTACGTGTCATCCTAGATCATCACATGTTGATCTTGATATCTTAACACTCCCCCTCAAGCTCAACGCCATATCCTATAATCCAAGCATCTCCCGAAACTTCTTCAACTTCTCAGCTCCAAGTGCTTTGGTGAAAATATCAGCAACCTACTCATCTATTCTCACATAAACAAGATCAATATCACCTGCTAATACCTTCTCTCTGATGAAGTGATAATGTACCTTGATATACTTTGTTCTAGCATGGAAAACATGATTCCGTGCTAACTGTATACTGCTAAGATTATCACAATAAATAGTGATAGGCTTTCCCACTTCCACACCTAAATCTGTAAGTAGCATTTCTAGCCATGATGCCTCACATGCTGTCATTGCAGCACCTCTATACTCAGCCTCTGTACTCGACAAAGCAACAATGGGTTGCTTCTTGTTGCTCCATGTAACAGCTGCACTCCCAAGTGAGAATAGAAAACCACTAGTATATCTTCTATTTGGCATGCTACCAGCCCAATCTGCATCGGTGTATCCATAAACCTGCAAATCTACACCAACCTCATAAAACAATTCATAATCCAAAATAGCACTCACATAACGTAGAGTGGGCCTCAGAGCATCCAAATGTGGCTTCCTGGAACCTGCATAAACCAACTTTCAAGTCCAATCGTATAACTTAGATTAGGCCTTGTAATTGTGAGATATATAAGACTTCCCACAATTTTCCTGTACATAGTAGCATTTTCCAATGCTTCACTTGATGTAGTATCCAACTTCAAATTTTGATCTAATGGCATAGAAATTGGCTTACAATCAACCATACCATACTTTTGCAGCATATTCAAGGTATATTGCCTTTGCGACATCCATATACCTGTTTCTATATGTATAAACTCAATGCCCAAGAAATAGGGCAACACATCAAGATCTTTCATGTCGAATTCCTGCATAAGAAGTTGCTTTACCTCTTTGATGCTTCCTTCATTATCACCACCTACAATCAGATCATCAACATAAATAGCCACAATAGTGATGCCATCATAAGCCTTCCTTGCATATAGTGAGTGATCTGCATCACACATAGAAAACCCAATGCTAGTTAAGTAATCAACAATCCTTGCATGCCATGCACAAGGGGCTTGCTTCAGCCCATACAAAGCCTTTTGCAACCTGCAAACATATTCTGGATGCTTTGAATCTTCATATCCTTATGGCTGGTCCATATATACTTCTTCCTGTAACTCACCATGTAGGAAAGCATTCTTCACATCCAGCTAATGCAAAGCCCATCCTTTTGCTGTAGCTAATGCAACAAGTGTTCTGATAGTAGACATTTTAGCTATAGGGCTGAATGTTTCCTCATAATCAATGCCATATGTCTGTGCATATCCTTTAGCTACCAATCGTGCTTTGTACCTGCTTATGCTACCATCAGCATTATGCATTACCTTGTAAACCCATTTGCAACCTATGGGTTTCTTTCCTTGCAGCAATGGAACTAGCTTCCATGTATCATTTCCATAAAGTGCAACCATCTCCTCATGCATAACTTTTTCTCAATCTGCAATTCCAATTGCATCTTCAAAGTAAGAAGGTTCAACATCTTGTATTACCTTCGTCATGTAGGCACAATGACGAGCCATATAAGTATCATACGTCAATCATTGCACTGAATTTTGCATCCTCCCAGATCTCCTTGGTCCTGGGTCACTTCTTCTTGTATCATCTGCATGTGCCCTTCTTACTCCTGGAGTCTTCACAGAGGGCAATCCAAGTTCCTCATCAAGAATCTTTTCTAAACCGCTTGAATCTCCATCAATGTCTTCAAAACCTGCACATGTTTTATGACCTGCAGAAAGCTTTTCTTTACCTTTCTTGGATGTATTTGATGAATTTGCTGGACTGAAATTTCCATGCAATCTTCCACTCCATGGATTTGAGTTGGAACTATTACTTGGTGATGCATCCTGTTGATATATTTAGGTAGTGATGTGTGTGAACACTCTAGGACTGCCGGGGCACTTTTTTCCCTCTTTAGGAGGTTTTTTTCCCCCGGCTTGTATATACGCCTATTGCCCTAATGGGCTACTTATTTTTGTACATTCTCTAGTAATACATTTAGTCTTGTGTGTTGTGCTCTAAGCTTCTTCTTCTTCCTTGTGCTGTTCGCGTGCTTCCGCAGACGTCTAACTCCAACAATTGGTATCAGAGCAGGTCGTTGCTTCTTCTAGGGCGCCGTCGACACTCCTCCGTTTGCAGTCTCAGATTCGCACAAAATTTGGTGAGCATACTCAGGGTGTTTCCGAGATCAAAACAGCTTTGCTGTGTGGTGCCGAAATCGCGATCTGAGCTCGTTTCGACCTCCGAACGCACTATCGCAGTGCTTGTGCAGGCTATTTCGTCCTTTTGTGCCAAAGGTATATACCACTTTCTGTTCGCCAGTTTAAGCGTCTCGAAGTCTGCTACAGGTCTAGCAGAACTCGTCTGGGCAGTTCTGTTCAACTTTTTGAGATACAGTCAATTTTCTGCATCAAGGTATTTTAGTCACCGGCCATGGCTGAAAGCAGTGATTTATTCCGTATGTTGGCTGTTGAGGATAAGTTGGATGGTACCAACTACCCATTATGGGCTTATATGATGCGACATGTACTGGTTGCAAAAGGATTGTGGAACATTGTGCAGGGTGTTGAAAGACGTCCTGTTACACCTGTAACGACAGGTACTGCAAATACAGGTGTTGGAGCTGATGAAGATGGTGTCGAAGATGATATTCCGCAGATTCCTGTTCGTGCTGCTGTTTCTGTTGCACCTACTGCAGAGCAGATTCGTTGGGATGGCAGAGATGCCCAGGCACATGCATTGATAGCTTTGTCTCTCAAACGTGCCATTATTCCTCACATTCGCTCTTGCAGAACAGCAAAGGATGCTTGGGATACACTTACCACTTTGTACCAGGCTAGGAATGAGGCTCGTGTTGCTTACCTCCGAAAACAGTTGGAGAGTGAGCACATGAATGAAGGTGATTCTATGGACAATTTTCTTACAAAGATCAAAGACCTGAAGGAACAATTGATTTCTGCTGATGAGGTTATACCAGATAGCTCACTTGTGCAGACCGTTCTGAATGGTCTTCCTGATTCATATCAGAGTTTTGCCTCTACTCTTCGGTTGATGATGAAAGGCAATCCGAATGCCTTGTCATTTGAGGAATTAGTCTCTGTTCTGTTGCAGGAAGATCAGTCCAGGCAGAACAGGTCCATTATGCGTGTTGCAGATCAAGCTTTCCTGGCTAGTCAGAAGGGCAAAGGAAAATGGAGCTCTTCTACTAGTAAGCAGAAATCTGCAAATGCTGCACAATCGAAGAACCAGGATAAAGATGAGAAGAAATCAGAAAACCAGAAATTGTTCTGCAAGTACTGTAAAGGAAATGATCATATTATAAAGAACTGTCCAAAACTGGCTGCTAAAGAGGCAAAGAAGAAAGAGGCTGGAATGGTTGTTGCAGAGGCCTCTACACCAAAAACAGAGTCTGCAAATCTTGTGCAGGAAGAAGAATGGGCGTTTACTACTGTCTGCAGTTTTGACCCATCTTCTCATGATCAGTGCATGTCTGCAGTAGACTCAGATGTTTGGTACTTTGACAGTGGGGCGACCAAACATATTACCTGACAGCGCAGTTTCTTCTCTTCACTCGAGCCTGCCCCTACAGGGAATACTGTCACATGCGCCAATAACTCCTCTTATCCTGTTATGGGAGTTGGTAAGATCATTCTGACTACTGCTGATGGTAGTTCTTTCACTTTGTCAGATGCTTTATTTGTGCCAGGGATCAAAAAGAATCTGTTATCAGTTTCTGCATTAGCCAAGATTGGCTTGGTTGTGAAATTTGTTGATGACAGGTGTACAGTCCATGATCTCTCAAATGGCGATGTGATTATTGCTTCTGGCATTTTATGTCGTGGGCTGTATAAGCTCATAGACTATGAAAGATCTGTGAATGATTCGGCATGTGCAGTTCATGATTCTCAGGCTATGTCAGATGCAAAGCTTTGGCATGCACGCTTTGGTCATCTGAATTTTGCTAGTTTGTTACGCCTGTAGAAATCTGAAATGGTGTCCTCTTTGCCCAAACTTGAGGCACCTGGAAAACATGTTTGTGAAGGCTGTTTTTTGGGCAAAATGCAGCGTTCTTCCTTTCCAAAAGATGGTTCAGTTCGGGCTATGCAGAAATTGCAGCTTGTACATAGTGATGTCTGTGGTCCTATGCAGACACCCTCTTTTGGAAATTACCTTTACTTCGTGACTTTCATTGATGATTTTTCCAGGCATGCATGGGTATATCCACTCAAAGCAAAGTCCGAAGTGTTCATGTGCTTCAAACAGTTTTTGGTTTTGGCTGAAAATCTGTCAGCATGTAAAATGGGCACCCTCCGTTCTGATCGAGGGGGGGAATATATGTCTTCAGATTTTAATGCATTTCTGGCTGAACGTGGGATAAAACACCAGTGTACAGTGCCGTATACACCTCAACAGAATGGAGTTGCTAAACGAAAGAACAGGTCACTCATGGAGATGGCGAGGTGCATGGTCAAAAGTCAGGCTTTACCACATAGTTTCTGGCTTGAGGCTGTCATGTGTGCAGCATATGTACTGAACAGGTGTCCCACCAAAGCGTTGCAGTCTATCACTCCATATGAGGCTTGGCATGACCGCAAGCCATCTGTTGCTCATCTGCGTGTTTTTGGTTGTTTGGCATATGCATTAGTGCCTCAACAACATCGCAGAAAATTGGATGATAAGGCAGTAAAATGTATTTTTGTTGGGTACAGTTCTGAAAGTAAAGGCTATCGTCTGTATCATCCACAGACTAAACGCATTCTGGTTAGCCGTGATGTTGTCTTTGTGGAAGATGCTATTCAGCCATTGCTTTCATGTACTAAGGAGACATCTGTTAGCTCCAAAGACATGTATGATACTTTGATGCCTCTTTTTACAGGTGGACAGGCTAACGCTGGTCCTAATGAGGCAACTTCTCAGCCTTTGCAGGTTTCATATGATGATGCAGATCATTCCATTTCTGATGCAGATTTACATGATGCACTTGTTGATGAGAGAGCTGATATTGAACAGGCAAAAACTATGCCAAAATGGCTGGTGCAGACTTTGCGTGACAGCAAATTAGATGCACCTTTGTCATATCGTACTCGTTCAGGCTCTCATAGTACCTCCTTTGCATCAGATTGCTATGCTATGGCTGCATCTAGTCTCTGTGATGAGAATGAGCCTGTTTCTTTTGATGAAGCACAAAATTCAGAAAATTGGATGGCTGCTATGCAATCTGAATATGATGCTATAATGAAGAATGGTACATGGTCTTTATGTGACTTGCCTCCTGGCAAGAAGGCCATTGGCACTAAGTGGGTATACAAGCTGAAGCGTAAACCTGATGGTACAGTTGACAGGTATAAGGCTAGGCTTGTTGCAAAGGGTTATGCGCAGGAAAGAGGCATTGATTTTGATGAGACCTTTGCACCTACATGCCGTATGACTACTGTTCGGAGCATTTGTGCACTTGCAGCCCATCATGGTTGGAATGTACATCAGTTGGACATTAAAACAGCATTTCTGAATGGTGACTTGCATGAAGAAGTGTATGTTTTTCAGCCCCGTGGCTTTGTGCAGAAAGGGCATGAAAATCAGGTGTGCAGGTTAAAGAAGGCGTTATATGGTTTAAAGCAAGCACCACGTGCTTGGTATGAGAAAATACATGCCTATCTAATTGCACATGGTTTTGAGAACAGTCCAACTGAAAGCACCTTATATGTTAAGCGTGCTAATGATGTGCTTCTGATCATTGTTGTCTATGTTGATGACATGCTGCTCACTGGTCCTATTGAGACACATATTGCTGATTTTAAGGCTGATTTGCATGCCTCATTTGAGATGTCTGATTTGGGGCATTTGCATCACTATTTGGGCATTCAGTTTATGCACGTTGATGGTGGAATGGCTTTGTGTCAAACGAAATATATTGACACATTATTGCAGCGTTTTGGCCTTGAAGACTGTAAGCCTATTGCCACTCCTATGGAGACAGGTTTACGATTGAGTCTTCATGATGCTGGAGATGCATTTGATGCTGTTCTCTATCAGCAGGCTGTTGGATGCTTGATTTACTTATGCATTACTCGGCCAGATATTCAGTTTGCTATCTCACAGATGAGCAGGTTCATGCATTGCCCAGGAGTCACGCATTGGAAAGCGGTTAAGCGCATCTTTCGCTACTTGAGTGGTACTCGGCTACTTGGGTTGTTTTATCCCAAGGGGGGATCACTACCGCCAGATTTGCATGCTTTTTCTGACTCAGATTGGGCTGGTTGCTATGACACTCGTGTGTCCACCAGTGGTTTTTGCTTCATGCTTGGTAGCTCATGTATATCTTGGTTGAGCAAGAAGCAGCCTACTGTGGCCACTTCCAGTTGTGAGGCTGAGTATAGGGCAGCTTTCACAGCGACTGTTGAGTGTGTGTGGCTCAGACGCCTTATGGCTGATTTGGGTGTTGGCCAGTCTTCTGCCACCACCATCTTCACTGACAGTCAGAGCGCATTGGCAGTTGCGAGGAACCCTGTGTTCCATGCTCGCACTAAGCACATTGAGGTGCATTATCACTATGTCAGGGAGAGGTTCTCTGCTGGGGAGATCAGCTTGGCATATGTGCCCACGCAGGAGAACATTGCAGACCTTTTCACGAAGGCTCTGCCTAGGGAGAAGTTTGAAGCTTTCCGCAAAGCTTTGGGCTTACTTCCTTTTGTGGAGTGATTTCCACATAGCTTGGCACTTCCTTATACATGAGTGCCAGCTCCTTGTTCACCGCATCACTCCCAGGGGGGATTTGTTGATATATTTAGGTAGTGATGTGTGTGAACACTCTAGGACTGCCGGGGCACTTTTTTCCCTCTTTAGGAGGTTTTTTTCCCCCGGCTTGTATATACGCCTATTGCCCTAATGGGCTACTTATCTTTGTACATTCTCTAGTAATACATTTAGTCTTGTGTGTTGTGCTCTAAGCTTCTTCTTCTTCCTTGTGCTGTTCGCGTGCTTCCACAGACGTCTAACTCCAACACATCCGGTCCACTCAAAACTTGAGATTCTGCACTAGGTTTTTCAGCATTTTCTTTGTCATTTGGTTCCAGAGTCAGTCCTTCTTTGGCATCTGCATAGAAGCTTGACATTTCATCAAATACCACATCTTTGCTCACCTTTACCTGTCATGTGAGTGGGTTATAACATTTATATCCCTTTTGCTTAAGGGAGTATCCAATGAAGAAACACTTTTCTGCTTTTGGATCAAGCTTCGTCCTCAATTCATCTGGGACATGTACATATGCAATAGAGCCAAAAACTTTCAAATGTGATAAGTTTGGCTTTTTACCTATAAACTTCTCTTTAGGTGTAACTTGATGTACAACAGTTGTTGGAGTTCTATTCATGATGTATACAACAATATGCACATCTTTTGCCCAATAACAATGAGGCATATTCTTCTCAACCATCAAGGCTCTTGCTATTTCTGCAATATGTCTATTTTTGCATTTAGCAATGCCATTCTATTGTGGTCTATATCTGCATGAAAACTGATGCCGAATTCCATGATTTTTTAGAAAACTGCTAAATTCATTTGACATGTATTCACCTCCTCCATCAGATCTTAATGTCTGAATGTACTTCCCTGTCTGCTTTTTCACCATAGCTTTAAAATTTTGGAAGTGAGTGAGCACCTCGCGTGTATGGTCATCAATGAAAGTAACATGAAACTTGCAACCACCCATAGATGTGGTCTTTGCTGGACCCCAAACATCTGTATGTACTACTTCTAGTACATTCTCACTAACATGCTTGTCATGTGGAAATGATGCTCTTGACTGTTTATCAAATTGACATGCTGCACATACCTTTTGCATTTTTGCAACTTTGAAATTTGGGGTAGTCCATGGATAATCTCCTTTGACTGCATCAATTTTAGCCTTTGCAAGTTTGCATGTCCAATCCGTTTGTGCCACATCTCTATATCTGCAATAACTCCTGCACCTTTTGCAAACATGGTTGCATTCATTTTAGGAATCTTCACATTCAAGGTGAACATCCTACCCACATTGTTTCCTTTGGCAACCAATCATCCATCCTGCTTGTACTCTTCTACATATAATCCATCAACATTGAACCTTACTTGTAATCCTTGGTCAACCATTTGTCCAATAGAAACCACATTCTTTGTTATATTTGGAACATACAGCACATCAACAAGATGTTTTACCTTTCCATACTCCATCGATAGTGCTATGTTTCCTAATAGGATGTGATGTGTCATCACATGTTTCAACATATCCAGGAACTGGCAATTTTTGAAAAGTACTAAACCATTCCGCATGACTCGTCATGTGATTTGAAGCACCTGAATCAACATACCAGACATTATCATTTGATTTCAAAACACCAGCAGACATCGTATTCATCATGTGATGTTGAACCATGAACAGCTTCTCAAAATCATCTGCACTTGTGGATGCATAGTTATTCTGCTACCTTTTGTTATTTTGATTCTTCAACCTGCAATCACGTTCAAAGCATCCAGGTTTACCACAATTCCAACATCCTTTACTATCATTACCTGAATCATTTCTTTGGAAATTTATGCAGCCTCTTTGGCTCCCCCTGCCTCAAAACTGTCCTCTTCCTGCTCAGAAAAGATTTTGCTTGGGAGTTTGAATCCTCACCAAGATTCTTTTCTTCAATAATCAGCGTAGATACCAGATCAGCAAAATTCAGAATATTTTCCCTCATCTGTATAGAAGTTTTGAACTGCTTATATGCAGTTCCTAAGCCATGAAGAGACACTTCCACCTTATCATCATCATCTACATTCACGCCAATAGATGCAAGTGACTCACATATGCTTTCAAGGTGTAGTCACTTACCAACATGCTCTTCTTCTCCAATGTATGCAGCTCATTCTTGAGTTGCAATTTCCGTGCCTTTGATTTTCAATGTGTAGTCACTTACCAACATGCTCTTCTTCTCCAATGTATGCAGCTCATTCTTGAGTTGCAATTTCTGTGCCTTTGTATTGGTGTCATACAATGTGACCAAACTGTTCCAAGCCTCTTTTGGAGTCTTGGCATCATGTATGTTTCCAATCATGCTATCCTGTATGCTAACAGATAGCCAATACATTAACTTTCGTGCTCCTTGATTCCATTCCTCATATGCTCTTAACTGATCTGCAAGCTGATTTCTTTCTAGTAACTGCAGAGCATTTTCATTCTCTCCTTTGATGTACTTCCAATAGCCTTTTCCCATCAGGAAATTTGTCAATTTGAATCTCCAAGCATGGAAGTTGTTCTTGTCCAGCTTATCGCTCATAAGCTGACTCATTCCATCTACATTTGCCATTTCTATAGTAATTTACAACACTGCAAAACACTACAAGCAGCACTTCTGCTTGAACATTGTTGCACTATGACGTGACAATTCGATCTCAGAAAAACACAATTTTTGTGTATCAACAATACATGGAATTGCTTGAAATTATGGATCTGGAATATATGCATGTTGTCAAACACAACGCAAGTTACAGTTTTTGAAATTGACCTAGTTTTTCTACAGGCCCCACATTGCGGGCTCGAAATGGAGGTCGAGATGGCTCCGAAACTTCGATCTGAGGTCTTCTACCTTGCTGCGTACTCTTCACCGTCTCCTTCTCCACGAGCTCTCTACAGCCACACTAGCTCTGATACCATGTCACAAGGGAGGAGATAAGGAAGAGAGCTCACACACACACACACTCACTCTCAAGGATAAGCACACACATAGATTGAGGCAAGAAAGAATGATCTTCTTCTTCTTCTATTACATAAAAAGGAATGTATAAGAATTACCTAAAAACAAGAATACAATAAGTGCATTACATAAAAATCAGTACATAAGGAAAACCTAATGTCCGCGAATGAGTGAGCTAGCAAGGAACAAATGTGCCATCACTCTCGAGAGATAAATCTAATAAAGCTCAATGAAGTATCCCTGACATATACCGGCGTGACCACTATACATGTCAGAGAAACAAGAAACTGGTATGTGTCATCCTGGATCATCACATATTGAGCTTGATATCTCAACACTTGCTTCAACCCATACAATGCTTTCTTAAGTCTGCAAACATAAGATGGATGATTAGGGTCTTCAAAACCTGGTGGTCATGACATGTATACCTCTTCACTTATCCAACCATTTAAGAATGCATTTTTTACATCAAGTTGGAGGAGTCTCCAATTCCTTGCAGCAACTACACTTATCAATGTCCTGATTGTACTCATCTTTGCAACTGGTGAGAATGTTTCCTCATAGTCTATACCATGAGTTTGAGAGCATCCTTTGGCAACTAATCTTGCCTTGTACTTGCAAACTGATCCATCTGAATTTCTTTTAATTTTATATACCCATCTACAACCAATTACCTTTTGATTCAGTGACATTGGAACCAAATCCCAAGTGTCCATCTCCTTCAATGCATCTATTTATTCTTTCATGGCCTTTTCCCAATTAGGGTTTGCCTTTGCCTCTTCATAGGTTGAGGGTTCCTTTGAAATAGAGTCTTTTGCCAAGTAGATTGAATGCTTCGTAACAAATGTGGAATCATATCCATACCTTTCTAGTTGTTTCTTCTCTCTTGTTGATCTTCTAGGTGCTTGTTTGGAGATTCTCCAACCTCTTGCATCTTTGCTTTGCCTCTTGACTTCCATAGTTTGTAATCCTTTTCTCTTTCATCTTGGTCATCGTCTGTATCACTTCTTGGATCCTGGACCTATGTATCATGCTTGTGTTGGCAGCAGTTAGGGCATCTCAAGACAAGGGAGTGGACATACAAAATCAAAGCAAAGAGAAGTGCCAAGAAGGCAAAGAAGATCCAACAAATAGGCCATTCAATTTTCCAAGCCAATCCCCTTTTAACAGTGATATTCATCACTACGTGAACATTGTAAATACCATTTTTGGTAGATTAAAATCCTTTTTTTTCAAGCCGAGGAGTGCTTGAGCTCGAGGAGTATTAGAAGCATTTATGTACCAATTTTCATAATTTTTAGAGCTCATATGAGCCTCCAAATTAGCTTAGGAACCTAATTTTTAACTAGGCTGGACACTAGGTCTGGATAAGGCCACTAGCTAGTCAAAAACTATAAAAGGAGCTAGAGAGCTCATTTTTGAGGAGAACAAATTGTAATTTGAACTAAAGTAGAGCTCTTGTAATTGCGTTTTGATCTTAATCAAAGCTTCCATTGTCTCACTCTTTGTTCTTACATGTGTGCATGTGTGTGTATGTGTGTGCATGCTTGTGTGCTTCTCCATCACCACTTGTGCACATCACTTGCTTGAGGTCTTCATACCATCCTCATGTCTTCCCGAATTGACATTAAAGAAGGTTCTACTCACCGCTGAGCTACACCAAAGTTTGGCGCCGTTGTCGGGAATCAAGCTTTGAGGACGAGCGTGTGATGGCAAGACGTAGAGTAGAGACATTGGAAGAATAGGTAAGCATTTTCTTTTACTTGTTTTTACCTTCCTCTTCACTTCTAAACACCATATCCATTCATCATAATCTTCACCACCGCAACCATATACCTCCATCTCCATTCATTTCATCATTTTCACTTGAGAGCGAGAGTGAGAGAGAGCTTGTATGCGCATTTGTTTTTTGTGTTTCTCTAAGTGGTCTTGCAAGTACCAACTTCCATAGCAGCTGTAGGAGCTCCAGCAGGTGAGAAAATTGTCTATGCAGGTCCCGAGGCATTGACCTCTGTCAATCGCGATCGACAAAAAAGTTCGAACTTTGGTAAAACAAAATGCACCAACACAAAGCACATGACTAGCACATTCTAAATCACTAATCACAGTAAAAAAATTCCTTAATCCTCTGTCAGTCATGATTGACACTGTCAATTGCAACTGACACCCACGGCAGACACCTCTGTCAATCGTGATCGACAGCCACGATTGACACAGCTGACTGACAAACCCTATCAATCACGACTGACCCAACGATCGCAATCGACGACCGACACCTCTGTTAGTCACGATTGATAGCGTCGATCGCGACCGACTGAAATTTCATGATTAACACAATAAATCACGTGTCCACGTGTCCATTGCGACGAACACACCCATGATTGATTGAAATTACGTTGGAATTTGCAGAAAAAGTGTCGATCACGATTGACACTATCGATCGCGATTGACAGCCCTCATGACCAATTCTGTCAGTCGCGATTGACTCTGTCGATCCCGACTGACAGGCCACGACGGACAACTCTGTCCATCGTGATTGATAGCCCTGTCGATCACGATTGATAGGCATTTTCAACCAAATTTATAGGGTTTTTGATTTTCAAAATCTGTTCAATTTCGGGCATACATTTCAAGCAATTGGTGCATAATGAGGTCCTGAGAAAATAGCTTGAGAGATCCTATTGGCCTCTTACTCGGTTGTAACCCTATTTTAGCCACCGAACCCTGAACTTGTTGATATATTTAGGTAGTGATGTGTGTGAACACACTAGGACCGTCGGGGCACTTTTTTCCCTCTTTAGGAGGTTTTTTTCCCTGGCTTGTATATACGCCTATTGCCCTAATGGGCTACTTATCTTTGTACATTCTCTAGTAATACATTCAGTATTGTGTGTTTATGCTTCAAGCTTCTTCTTCTTCCTTGTGCTGTTCGCGTGCTTCCGCAGACGTCTAACTCCAACAATTGGTATCAAAGCAGGTCGTCGCTTCATCTAGGGTGCCGTCGACACTCCTCTGTTTGCAGTCTCAGATTTGCACGAAATTTGGTGAGCATACTCAGGGTGTTTCAGAGATAAAACAGCTTCGCTATGTGGTGCCAAAATCGCAATTTGAGCTCGTTTCGGCCTCCAAATGCACTATCACAGTGCTTGTGCAAGCTATTTCGTCTTTTTGTGCCAAAGGTATATACCAGTTTTTGTTCGCCAGTTTAAGCATCTGCTACAGGTCTAGCAGAACTCGTATGGGCAGTTCTATTCAACTTTTTGAGATAGAGTCAATTTTTTGCATCAAGGTATTTTAGTCACCGGCCATGGCTGAAAGCAGTGATGTATTCCGTATGTTGGCTATTGAGGATAAGTTGGATGGTACCAACTACCCATTGTGGGCTTATATGATGCGACATGTATTGGTTGCAAAAGGATTGTGGAACATTGTGCAGGGTGTTGAAAGACGTCCTATCACACCTCTGACTACAGGTACTGCAAATACAGGTGTTGGAGCTGATGAAGATGGTGTCGAAGATGATATTCCACAGATTCCTGTTCGTGCTGTTGTTTCTGTTGCACCTACTACATAGCAGATTTGTTGGGATGGCAGAGATGCCCAGGCACATGCATTGATAGCTTTGTCTGTCAAACGTGCCATTATTCCTCATATTCGCTCTTGCAGAACAGCTAAGGATGCTTGGGATACACTTACCACATTGTACCAAGCTAGAAATGAGGCTCATGTTGCTTACCTCTGAAAACAGTTGGAGAGTGAGCACATGAATGAAGGTGATTCTATGGATAGTTTCCTAACGAAGATCAAAGACTTGAAGGAACAATTGATTTCTGCTAATGAGGTTATATCAGATAGCTCACTTGTGCAGACCGTTCTGAATGGTCTTCCTGATTCATATCAGAGTTTTGCTTCTACTCTTCGGTTGATGATGAAAGGCAATCCGAATGCCTTATCATTTGAGGAGTTAATCTCTGTTCTGTTGTAGGAAGATCAGTCCAGGTAGAACAGGTCCATTATGTGAGTTGCAGATCAAGCTTTCTTGGCTAGTCAGAAGGGCAAAGGAAAATGGAGCTCTTCAACTAGTAAGCAGAAATCTGCTAAAGGAAGATAAAGATGAGAGGAAATCAGAAAAGCAGAAATTTTTTTGTAAGTACTGTAAAGGGAATGATCATATCATAAAGAACTGTCCAAAACTGGCTGCTAAAGAGGCAAAGAAGAAAGAGGCTGGAATGGTTGTTGCAGAGGCCTCTACACCAAAAACAGAGTCAAAAAATCTTGTGCAGGAAGAAGAATGGGCGTTTACTACTGTCTGCAGTTTTGACCCATCTTCTCATGAGCAGTGCATGTCTGCAGTAGATTCAGATGTTCGGTATTTTGATAGTGGAGCTACCAAACATATTACCTCACAGCGCAGTTTCTTCTCTTCACTCGAGCCTGCCCCTACAGGGAATACTGTTACATGTGCCAACAACTCCTCTTATCCTGTTATGGGAGTTGGTAAGATCATTTTGACTACTGGTGATGGTAGTTCTTTCACTTTGTCAAATGCTTTATTTGTGCCAGGGATAAAAAAGAACCTGTTATCAGTTTCTGCATTAGCCAAGATTGGCTTGGTTGTGAAATTTGTTGATGACAGGTGTACAATTCATGATCTGTCAAATGGCGATGTGATTATTGCTTCTGGCATTTTATGTCGTGGGCTGTATAAGCTCATAGACTATGAAAGATCTGAAAATGATTTGGCATGTGCAGTAAATGATTCTCAAGCTATGTCATATGCAAAGCTTTGGCATGCACGCTTTGGTCATCTGAATTTTGCTAGTTTGCTACGCCTGCAGAAATCTGAAATGGTGTCCTCTTTGCCCAAACTTGAGGCACCTGGAAAACATGTTTGTGAAGGCTGTATTTTGGGCAAAATGCAGCGTTCCTCCTTTCCAAAATATGGTTCAGTTCGGGCTACACAAAAACTGTAGCTTGTACATAGTGATGTCTGTGGTCCTATGCAAACACCCTCTTTTGGAAATTACCTTTACTTTGTGACTTTCATTGATGATTTTTCCAGGCATGCATGGGTATATCCACTCAAAGCAAAGTCCGAAGTGTTCATGTGCTTCAAACAGTTTTTGGTTTTGGCTGAAAATCTGTCAGCATGTAAAATGGGCACCCTCCATTCTGATCGAGGGGGGGAATATATGTCTTCTGATTTTAATGCATTTTTGGTTGAACGTGGGATAAAACATCAGTGTACAGTGCCGTATACACATCAATAGAATGGAGTTTCTGAACGGAAGAACAGGTCTCTCATGGAGATGGCAAGGTGTATGGTCAAGAGTCAAGCTTTACCTCATAGTTTCTGGCTTGAGGCTGTCATGTGTGCAGCATATGTACTTAACAGGTGTCCCACTAAAGCGCTGCAGTCTATCACTCCATATGAAGCTTGGCATGACCGCAAGCCATCTGTTGCTCATCTGCGTGTTTTTGGTTGTTTGGCATATGCACTAGTGCATGAACAACATCGCAGAAAATTGGATGATAAGGTTGTAAAATGTATTTTTGTTGGGTACAGTTCCAAAAGTAAAGGCTATCGTCTGTATCATCCACAGACTAAACACATTCTGGTTAGCCGTGATGTTGTCTTTGTGGAAGATGCTATTCAACCATTGCTTTCATGTACTAAGGAGACATCTGTTAGCTCCAAAGACATGTATGATACTTTGGTGCCTCTTTTTACAGGTAGACAGTCTAGTGCTGGTCCTAATGAGGCAACTTCTCAGCCTTTGCAGGTTTCATATGATGATGCAAATCATTCCATTTCTGATGCAGATTTACATGATGCACTTGTTGATGAGAGAGATGATATTGAGCAGGCAAAAACTATGCTAAAATGGCTGGTGCAGACTTTGCATGACAGCAAATTAGATGCACCTTTGTCATATCATTCTCATTCAGGCTCTCATAGTGCCTCCTTTGCATCAGATTGCTATGCTATGGCTGCGTCTAGTCTCTGTGATGAGAATGAGCCTGTTTCTTTTGATGAAGCACAGAATTTAGAAAATTGGATGGCTGTTATGCAATCTGAATATGATGCTATAATGAAGAATGGTACATGGTCTTTATGTGAATTGCCTCCTGGCAAGAAGGCCATTGGCACTAAGTGGGTATACAAGTTGAAGCGTAAACCTGATGGTACAGTTGATAGGTATAAGGCTAGGCTTGTTGCAAAGGGTTATGCGCATGAAAGAGGCATTGATTTTGATGAGACCTTTGCACCTACATGCCGTATGACTACTGTTTGGAGTATTTGTGCACTTGCAACCCATCATGGTTGGAATGTACATCAGTTGGACATTAAAACAACATTTCTGAATGGTGACTTGCATGAAGAAGTGTATGTTTTTCAACCCTGTGGCTTTGTGTAGAAAGGGCATGAAAACCAGTGTGCAGGTTAAAAAAGGCATTATATGGTTTAAAGCAAGCACCACGTGTTTGGTATGAGAAGATACATGCCTATCTGGTTGCACATGGTTTTGAGAACAATCCAACTGAAAGCACCTTATATGTTAAGCGTGCTAATGATGTGCTTCTGATCATTGTTGTCTATGTTGATGACATGCTGCTCACTGTTCTTATTGAGAAGCATATTGCTGATTTCAAGGCTGATTTGCATGCCTCATTTGAGGTGTCTGATTTGGGGCATTTGCATCACTATTTGGGCATTCAATTTATGCAAGTTGATGGTGGAATGGCTTTGTTGATGCTGTTCTCTATCAACAGGTTGTTGGATGCTTGATTTACTTATGCATTACTCGGCCAGATATTCAGTTTGCTGTCTCATAGATGAGCAGGTTTATGCATTGCCTAGGAGTGAAGCATTGGGAGGCAGTTAAGCGCATCTTTCGCTACTATAGTGGTACTCGGCTACTTGGGTTGTTTTATCCCAAGGGGGGATCACTACCGCCAGATTTACATGCTTTTTCTGACTCTGATTGGGCTGGTTGCTATGACACTCGTGTGTCCACTAGTGGCTTTTGCTTCATGCTTGGTAGCTCATGAATATCTTGGTTGAGCAAGAAGCAGCCTACTGTGGCCACTTCCAGTTGTGAGGCTGAGTATAGGGCAACTTTCACAGCGACTGTAAAGTGTATGTGGCTCAGAAGCCTTATGGATGATTTGGGTGTTGGTCAGTCTTCTGCCACCACCATCTTCACTGACAGTCAGAGCGCATTGGCAGTTGCGAGGAACCCTGTGTTCCATGCTCGCACTAAGCACATTGAGGTGCATTATCACTATGTCAGGGAGAGGTTCTCTGCTGGGGAGATCAGCTTGGCATATGTGCCCACGCAGGAGAACATTGCAGACCTTTTCACGAAGGCTCTGTCTAGGGAGAAGTTTGAAGCTTTCCGCAAAGCTTTGGGCTTACTTCCTTTTGTGGAGTGATTTCCACATAGCTTGGCACTTCCTTATACATGAGTGCCAGCTCTTTGTTCACCGCATCACTCCCACGGGGGGATTTGTTGATATATTTAGGTAGTGATGTGTGTGAACACACTAGGACCGCTGGGGCACTTTTTTCCCTCTTTAGGAGGTTTTTTTCCCCCAGCTTGTATATACGCCTATTGCCCTAATGGGCTACTTATCTTTGTACATTCTCTAGTAATACATTCAATATTGTGTGTTTGTGCTCCAAGCTTCTTCTTCTTCCTTGTGCTATTCGCGTGCTTCCGCAAACGTCTAACTCCAACAGAACTGTCATAACTTGCTCATATGAAATCCAATTGGAGTGATCTTAGGCTCATTAGAAAGCTTGTTCCGAATCCCACATAAACAGGGAGTTATAGATAGGGTGTTTTGAAGTTGACCTTACACAGGGGTGAATAGTCAAGGAATCTCTAAGGGAAATTTCAATACAACAAAGCAAAATTTTGGGTGTGTGAGGAGCATGCATGGAGATTGTCTATTGAGTCAATCAAAATTAAGTCTTGAGCTAATGGTGGGATTGTTACAGGTCCATTGAGAGTATCAAAGGGCGTCTAGAGCACTAGCATACTGCAAGCTTGAGAACGGGGTTCTTGAGCACCCAAGAGTAAGGGATACGCAAGTGAGGTTGGATTATTCTCAACTCCCTCTATGGATTCCTAGCTTAGGCTAAGTGCGAGTAGTGCTAGAAGTAATTCAAGGTGATGATAGGCATCTATGAAGTTGAAGACTCCTTAAACACTCAAGTTCAAGCACAAATATAATCTCTTTGTGATCGATAACTTTAAAGGAAAGAATTTAACGTGGTGCGATCAACTAAAAGTGCGGCAATTCACTCAAATATTCTTGACGATGTGATATCAAACAAGAGCATAAACACGATAACCAAGTAAAAAAGAACCAAGTGATTGATATAAAGTGATCTGCAACGAGGTTGTACTTGGGGTAAAATTGGGGTTATCGATGAGACATATGAACCTTAGATCAGGGAGAGATAGACAAAGCCTTAGGTCATCTGAGGCTAGTGTCAACCACATTGCTAGGTCTTGGGCCCAGTAGTTGAGCAATTATCTGCACTACCCTAGCTTTGAAACTAGTGAATCAGAGATGTCTTATGGTATGGAGAGACCCACAGGAAGTTCAGGTGTTGCTTACTTAGAGAAACCTGAAGGCCCTTACAAAATGCAACTAGAATATATTAGGACCAACCAATTAGGTGCTCACATCTATGAGGACGGTCTAAGAAGATCTATTGTGCAGATTAAAAACTTTGATCAACCCCGTGGACTAGAACATCCAGTGGTCAAGTTCGAGAATGGACATAGGTGACATAGAGCAAGGGAACTTAGGAAGAGAGCCTATAACTCCCCGAGGAAAATCAGTCTTGACAGACATAGGTGACATAGAGCAAGAGAACTTAGGAAGAGAGCCTAGAACTCCCCGAGGCAAATTAGTCTTGACTAGAATCATTACTCCAGAGTGTGTTCCCCAAGACAATAAGAGCATAGAATTGCTCTTAAACTGAGAGAATGACGAGACTTTTTGGAGGTATAAGCTTGACCAGCGTGATGAAGTAGGAATGGTCACAATCTATGAGTTTAAAGATCTTGAGAGCCCAGACAAAGTGACCTATTTAGATAATACTTCAAAGAGGATCTTTGTGGTCTCAGAGCATGGTAGGCATGCCTACACTTGGAAGGGTGAATTTGTTTTCCCCCATCCAAGATCTAATGTCTCTTTTGGTCACCGAGGAGCTGGAACATCTGAAGCTCATGGAGCTCACAAGGACATGAGTAGAGATAGGCTAGAAGTGAGCTTTGCTAACCCACTGGGAAGAGAAAGAACGAGAACAGAGACTAATAGAATGGAAATCAAGAGACCTAGAGACCTAAGGAATACAAGAAATACAAATGAATTCCCTTTGTCAAGACCTAGAGAACACACAAGGACCTTGAGGCCTACACAACTAGTTAAGTCCATGAAGAATTGCTTCAATGGCACTGGAGACCCGTATGACCATGTAGCAGAGTTTAGACAAGTTCTGAGAGTTGAACAAGTTGAAGACTTGTTCACTCAATATAATGCCTCTGGCCTAACTCTCAAGAACAAAGCCCTTACATGGTTTCAACCACTACACAAGAGGCAGTTCAGGAACATAGACCAACTTCTAGAAGCTTTCATCACAGAATTTTCTAAGAGTGGCATATGCCACAATACTTCCTCACTAATACATAGCTTCAAGCAGACATCTCAAGAGACAGTGAAACTTGTAGGAAGAAGATTTCGGCAATACCTAGAGAAATGCCCTGTGCCCGAGTTACCCACTCTAGCCAAACAAGCGGCTTTATTCCTAGATGGATTGCTAAGTACCAAATTGAGATCTTATGTGTACTTGAAGGACCCTACAATCATAGAAGAGTGTGTACGCATGTGCATCAACATTGAGGATAACCTAGGGGAGGAGTTAGAGCTTTCAAAAATCTACAAAGATTCAGATACCTCTACTTGCCTCACTTCTAAACAATCCACATCTATTGAGGATCTTGGATAGAAGGTAGCTCAAAAACTAGGAGTCTTAAGCAAAAAAATACCAAGGTTTGCCCCATTAAAAAGACGCTATACTTGTGGAGGTGACCATATGGCGAATGTATGTCCCATTATGGCTCAACCTCAAGCAAACCTTAGCAGCCTATACTGCACCATAGAATAGAAATATGCCAACCACACTGCACAAGACTGTCCCTATAACAAACAAACTGTCAGACAAAATTATCCTCAACCATATCCACAACAGGGAAGATACAAAAACCAGTACCCACCACAACAATATGGTAGGCCACAAAAACCCTATCAACCACCTTATCAAGGGCATCAAAGACCTCAATCAGTTCTAGCGTAGTAGCCCCCTCCTCCAGCCAATGTGATTCCAGTAAAGTATGCAGCTATAGAAGAAAATCTGAATAGAGCCTTAGTGCCAGTAACACCATTGCTTTTAGAGAGTGACCCAAGTGATCATAGTTTTTACTCTACTCATATTGATAGCCCACAGACTTACTACATGCAGTCACCTGAGCATAATGAGTCATATTATTATGAAGACCCGAGTGAACCTAGTTGGGAGCTAGAGTGTGCAAATGTCATGTACGCAAACCCCAACTCTAGACCCCAACCTAGGCAGATAAGACCCCCTTTTCCTAGAGGACCATGCTACTGATGTCAGGGAGATCACCTCATTCGTGATTTCCCTATGTCTGCACCCACAAAAACCCAAACTATGATAATTCAAGCTTTTTGCCCCGATTGTGGGAAGGAGCACTTGTTATGAGATTGTCCTTAAAACCCCACCAATTCACCAAAAATCACTCCTATTAATGTTATTGGGTTAGTGGTAGACTCTACAGGAAGTATAACTTCCATTGCCCTAGTACAAGTGATCACTATAGCTCAGGCATTACAACAGAACCAAGGCTTAGGCAAGGAAAAGAGTTTAGAGGTTAGTGATACTGAGAGCCTAGCTAAGAAGAGGACAAGGGCTTGGAGAGAAAGTCATGAACGAAAGCTTGAGAGAAACAAAAGCCAAGATAATTCAACTCACATCTCAAACTCACTATCACACTACTCCACCACCACCATTCCCATCTCCCTCCAATCCACCACTTTCCAACCCACCTCACACCATCGCACCAACCCCCTAGAGTAGGATCAATCTTAGCAGATCCTGCTCTCGAGCACCTAGACATGATGCTTAAGGCATATGAGGCCAGACTCCAAGAAGGGCCAAACATAACGGATCATGAAAACTGTTACCCTAGAGCTGATTTGGAGCCCAAACAAACTAAAATTTGTGCTAAGATGGGCTCAAACTATGTTTGAGGCCAGTCGCCTCTTTAACTTCTCTAATTCAGCTTAGACACAGTTGCACTTTGATGGACTGATAGAAAGATTGGAGAGGCTAATTGCAAAATCTGAAAAGGACCCCGCCTCTCAAAGTAAGGACAAGGCAAGTAAAGGATAAGGCTTCCCGCCCAGGAAGCTTATGTGCCTAACTCCATAGAACCAGACACATCTTCTTCTATGAATCGATATTACCATAATTTCTAAGAGAGATTCAAGAAGAGAAATGGGCTAAAGAAAGTGAAGCTCCTCCTTCCATTGAACTTGTGGATGACGCCCATGATCAATTCCCACAAGACATTCCTTCCATTTATGGAGAGGAGGAGAGCATCCAATCTCACCAGAGATTAGTCTTTGAGTCTAATTCCTTACATGAACTACCCCATTTCACTGGCCCATGGGAAGCAAAATCTACTTGTATGAGAACACCCATGGTCATGATAATAAACGAAGACTCAGACATACCTAGGAACACAGAGGTAATGAAAAACACTAAAGTGCAGTGAAATCTCACTTTAGAAGAGCTACTCAAAGTTAGGTGAGAGCTATGGAAACATGTAGCCAATCAAGTGCCTTGTTGGAACTAAAGGACTCACCAGACAAGGAAGCTTACGAAGGGAGTCAGAGAGAAGAGAAAGTACAAGCAGACAGAGCAGTCAACGACGATCTGGCAAGTAGGCCAATATTTTTTCAGGACACTTACACATATAAGAGAGGTGGACTCACAAGGAGAAGGAGCAAGTGGGGAGCTCCAGGAAATGTATGTCAACATATTCATAGAAAATTCCTACAAAAATAGTGATTTTCATCACTAAAAACCATTTTAAATACCATTTCATATTTTTGTAGCTCCATTTTGTGCAAGAAAAGGAGTCCTTGAGCTTGAGGAGCTTTAGAAGTACCTACCTGTTAGTTTTCACATTTTTTAGACTTCGTTTGAACCTCCAAATAGGGTAGAGAACCTAATTTTTAACTAGGCCGGACACTAGGTCTGGACACGGCCAAAACCTAGTAAAAAACTATAAATAGAGCTAGAGAGCTCATTTTTGGGGTTAGCTTGTAATTGATATGAACTTGTAAGAGCTTTTTTAAAAAGTAATCGAAGAACTCCATTGCTTCTCACTCTTTGTCTTACTGTGTGTGCGCGTGTGTGTGTATGTGTGTGCATGTTAGTGTGCTTCTCACTCACGCACTTGTGCCTTCACTTGCTCGAGGTCTTCATACCATCCTCACGTCTTCCCGGATTGACATTAAAGGAGGTGCTACTCATCACTGAGCTACATGCCTCAAGTAGCAAAACCTCATTCCCAGGTAGGTTCTCATAGAACAATGCTAGAAATACACTGGGACAAGATAGGAGACATGAGCGAAGGAGAACAAGGAAACACCTATCTTCCATTACCCATCAAGGTTACACCACCAAGGCAATTTTGGACTCCGATGCAGGAGTTGCAATTGCTACCACTTCCTTGTGGAAGCGTTGGAGCAAGCCAACACTCAAGCCAACGAGAATGAAATTGCAGATGGCCGATGGTCACATAGAAAGACCCTTAGGATTGCTAGAACGAATAACTCTCACTACATGTGGTGTCGAGTGTGAGCATACTTTTGCCATATGTGAATTTAGCAAACATCATGCCTATGAGATGATTTTGGGAAGACCATTTATGTAGCAGTTGCAAATGGTACAAGATTGGGGAACCAATTCTTTGTATTTGCAACACTTAGGTGTTACAACCAAAGTCAATCTCAAGGATTATTCTCATAGAGATGTACCACCTATTCAATGGAACCCTATCCATAGACTTAAAGATGATACAGAGTCAGTGCATTCCATAGGATCAGGATCCTCATGGATGCATGAAGACACCCACTTATGGATGTGCAAAATAGCCGTAGAAGAAGAGAAGAGAGAAAAAGCCAAAGAGGTAGGTGCGAAGGAAACTCATAGATCAATTCAAGACCCAGCCTATGCACTTGTAGTATTTCTTGATGAAGACTTTGAACCTCATGGTTGGGGAGAAATTTTAGCAACACTGGATGTAGCCATCAATGAGGAACAATGGACACCTCACTATGACGAGGATGGCTATGACATTTCAGTCTTCATGATAGATCCAATCATGTGTGATTCGGTTATTGAAGAATGTGAACCTAGCACTGATGCATTCGAGGACGCAAGTGACTCTAATTAGAGTCAATCATTATGGACCCACCTTTTGCATCAGATGAGGAATATTTCTATGAAGTAGAAGCTCACCCTCAGAGACATGAAAAACTTACAAATGACATGAGATTAGCCACATAGGTAACCACTAAGAATGAAGGCAAAAAGAGGAAGAAGAGAGAAGTCACACCAAAGGAGGAAGAATCTTTGTTTGAGGTCCCGAAAAACTTTAAGAAGTATGAGATAGAAGATAGGAGAGTCATGATGAGAATGCCTAAAAGAGATGCACAAGCAGGAGAGGCTTATGATAACAAAGAAACCACCAAGAAAATTGTTGTAACCATAGAAGAGGGAGAAGAAAGGTGCACATACATAGGACATGATCTGACACAGGAAGAGGAGCAAGAGTTGATAGCCTTGCTAAGAGAATACAGAGATGTATTCGCTTGGAGTTACAAGGACTTGAAAGGTGTAGACCCTGACATATGCTCACATACGATTCCGATGACCTCAGAGGCCAAACCCTCTTAGCAGAAGCCATACACTTATAACAAAAACTATGCTGCCAAAATCAAGGAAGAGATCGATCGCTTGGTTGAAGCTGAATTCATCTATGAAATTGAGCACACTGAGTGGGTATCCCCCATTATTGTGGTGCCCAAAAATAACAAAAAGTTACATGTATGCATTAACTTGAAGAAAGCTAACACAGCCACTATCAGAGATAGTTATCCGCTTCCTATCACTGAGCATCTTTTAGAAAGAGTAGCAGGCAAGGAAGTATACATCTTCCATGATGGATTCTCTAGCTACAATCAAGTGGCCATAGCTCTAGAAGATCAACTTAAGACAACCTTTTCTATGGAGTGGGGCATATTTGCCTTTCGAGTAATGCCATTTGGTCTTACCAATGTGCCAGCCACCTTTCAAAGGCTGATGTGCCACATGTTTAAAGAATTCTTGAGGAGAAATTTGGAAGTCTATGTTGATGATCTCTGTGCTCATTCCAACATAAGACAAATACATATCCCATAGTTGAGAGCATTCTTTGATAAATGTAGAGAATATCAAGTCTGCTTGAACCCAAAAAAGTGCGTTTTCATGGTCAGGCAATGCAAGATTTTAGGACATATCATGTCAAAGAATGGCATATCCACGGACGAGGAGAAAGTTAGAGCTATTGCAGAGTTAGCTAGGCCAAATAATGTCAAGGAAGTACAAGCTTTCATGGGGCATTGTGGCTATTATGGCCGATTCATTCATATGTATGCAATCATTGCAAAGCCTCTGTACTCCCTTTTGACTATCTTTGAGTGGACTGAAGAATGTGAGAATTCCTTTATCGAGCTCAAAAGAAGATTGTGTTCTGCACCAATTTTGACTACACCCAATTGGAACAGGCCATTCCATGTCCATGTGGATGCATCCAATTATGCCATTGGATGTGTACTTGCACAACCTACTAGTGAAGGTAATATGGATCTCCCAATTGCCTATGCTAGTAGACAATTGAATGCAACTGAATGGAACTATACCACAACCGAAAGAGAAGGATTAGGCATGGTATATGTTGTAAAAAAGTTTAGGCACTATTTGCTTGCAAATAAGTTTAAATTTTTTACTGATCATCAAGCTCTACTGTACTTGGTAAACAAACCATGCAATACAGGTAGATTAGTAAGATGGTTACTCTTATAATGGAATATGAATTTGAGATAGTGGTAAGGAAAGGTAAGACTCACCTGAGAGTAGATCATCTCTCGAGGCTCACATCTAGAGAGGCCCCACAAGGAATATCGGATGATCTTCTTGATGCTTACTTGTTTAATTTGGAAGTTGTACTTCAGTGGGCCAAGACATTGGTGCCAGTATTGACATATGGGCCTAAACATCCAGTAATAAACACTCAAGATAAGGAGGTAGTAAAAGCCCAAAAGTACCATATCATGGCAAGAAGTATGTACAAGCATACAGATCAAGGAATAGTATCTTGTTGTGTGAAAGAGGAGGAGTGCATGAAGTGGTTGCAATTAGCACATGTGGGTGCATTACAGCGACACCATTCGAAACAAAGAACCCTTCAAAGTCTACAAAGGTTAGTGGTATATTGGCCACAATGGAAGCAGAAATCCATAGGATGTGCAAGGAATGCCCAATCTGCAGCACTAGATCTCCAGTGGAACCTGCCACTCTTTATCAAGTGTCTCTAGTGCCAAATTGGAGTGAACCATTAGTAGCCTTTCTAAGGACAAAAACATTCCCTCAAGAGATGACATTGGCTAGAAAAAGGAGCTTAGAATAGGAGGCACTAGACTACTCACTCATTGAAGATAATTTATATAAGCGTGGTAAAGATGGTTACCTCAGACTGTGTGCCCATGAAAGTGAATATCTTCAGATCTTGGAAACTTCTCACCAAGGTGTAGCAGGAGGACACTTTGGACTAGACTGTGTGATTAAGGCAATCCTATTTGCAGGCTTGTGGTGGCCAACCCTTCACATGGATGCACATACCTATGTGAAGCGGTGTGATGTTTGTCAACAAACTCAATATCCCATACATAGAGATGAGATGCCATTGAAACCTATGATGGGTGGACGTGCATTCTCTAAGTGTGGAATAGACTTCGTCAGTACTATTAATCCCCCAACTAAAGGTTCACATGATGAATATATCATTGTGGCCATAGACTATTTAACCAAGTGGGTAGAAGTGAAAGCCACAACGAAGAACGATGCTCAAACGATAGAGAAGTTCTTATTTGAGAATGTGTTCACTAGATATGGGCTACCTATAGAGCTAGTAAGTGATAGAGACACTCACTTCTTGAATGAAGTCATTGAAAATGTTCTCCAAGAGTTCTTGGTGATAGAAAAGAAGTCTTCCCCTATCATCCACAAGCTAATGGGCAAGCCGAAAGCATCGATAAGATTCTATGCAATGTGCTGACCAAATTAGTGAATAATAAACACTCTGATTGGGACAAACAACTACACCATGCTGTTTGGGCATACCGAGTTGCCTATAAATAGTACTCCAAGCCACACCCTTCTAGATGGTATTTGGCCAAAATGCAGTGCTACCATTGGACTTCTTGATACCCACACTTGAAAGTAGCACAGGAGCATGAGTGGACAGGTCATGAACTCTCTTCGAGGATCTTTGATCTTGAACGGTTAGATGAAACAAGACTGAGAGCAGTCACAAGAATTTATGCAGTCAAGAAAAGACAAAAGACATACTTCGATGCCCATGTGAAGGATAAGGGATTGAAAGTAGGAGATTTAGTCCTAGTGTACACCTTAAAGCAACATGCAAGAAAGTTGGAGAAGAGAGGCTATGGACCTATGATCATCAATAGGATCTCAACAAGTGGAGCAATTCAATTAGCTACTCTAGAATGTGATGTTCTCCCTAGTTACATCAGTGGATGCAGAGTCAAACTATATCAAGAACCCCTCATGGAGGAAATGCTTAATCGACTCAACACTGCCAAAAAACGCAAGGAAGAAGAAAAATGAATTCGCAAGGAAGCTCAAGCAAAAGCTTTAGAATGCATTCGAAGAATGAAATTGAGAAGACAGGGTAGATATGAGCCTAGATCGAATGCATATGAAGCTTGACGATACCACATGGCCATGTGTGACTCACCAGGAATCCATTCCCTGAAGCCAAGGATATTATAAAACTCCCTTCTTTTCCAAAAGTGATAGAGACACGTCAACCAAAGGAGTACCGAACGTAGAGGAAGCAGACTGGCTATGCTCAAAGCCAAAGGAAAGTACGAGGCAAGGTGTCTAGGCCACCGAAACAAGTATGGGTATGGAAAGGCGAGCATCTTGTTGCAGTCAAGTTACAACCACTGACTAAACTTCATGCTAGTGATTGACGACAAGACACTAATAAGAAGTCTTTCAAAGATTCGTCTATGAAAGTAAAGTCTATGTGGGTACCCAAGAAGTCGATGAAGGCCGACCCACAATCAAGACGAATTTGGGTGCCTAAGGCTTGCTTGCGGGCTCAATTAGCCACACATAAACCACACAATGTTCAACATGATTCACACACTCGAACAACCGATGCCCACAATTGTTTGACATGCACAAACACATATTCTTCCATGAGCACAAGCAGAATCACTTGTAAATGGGTCCCTAAAAGGCCTCATTTCCAAGTAGAAATTCTTATAAAGCCCTCCAAAGTCTCCACAAAATACAAAAATAAAGCCATACACTATGTGTGGCAGCCCAAATCTTGTAATAAACCACCTGATCCCATTGTAAAACCACATCTGCATATTAATTGTATCCACACTACATTGCACCACTCCAATTAGCACATAGGAACCCTTCATCCGCTAACGACACTTCACACTCACGACCACGCGAGCACCAACTAACCTACTACCTACCTCACAATTCATGATGTTAATTTTGTAACGGGGACAAATGGTCATTTTGTGTCCATTGCAATGTTAACGTGCATTTATATATTCTCACATAATCGGCGATCAGTACCCTCAACATGGTAGATGCTACAAGAATGAGCTCCCAGGCATGCACTAGTCCTTAAATAGTGGACATTGAAAGTACCCTATCCAAGAGGAGTTGAAGGAATGACCACAGGAGTTAAGAGTAGTACATGTCATACCCATTCAAAATCCTCCCTAGGGGCACACATCGCCAGTTAGCAAGAACTCCCATTGGTTTAGTGAAGTCACAAGACCCCTTGGGGATGGCACCTATTTATGGGAATCTGAGATAGAGTTTAATGGATGGTGGGGCCGATACCATTTCTTTATACGAGAGTTCGAAAAGCTTCAGAACAGTGAAGGATTGCGATCGATATGGAAGAAGGCTAGATTGGATGACTATTTCCGTGCTCAGTTATTGAAGCCTGACTTCTTGAGGTGTTCGTACTTAGTTAGCTCACTCACTCCTAGCAAAGATAAGAAGGGGACAAGTACCTTTGTACTTCCTTCTCTTAGACGAGGGAATGAACTTAAGTGTTTTAAATTAACCAACAATTTGGTGAGGGAAGCTCTAGAAATGAGAGGTATGCACATCCCCACTGAGAAGGAGACAATGATCCCGAACAATATGAAGAACATGAACCTAACTAAGCTCAAGGACATGGTGGCAATGACCCCAACTATTACCATCCACCTCCAAATGTGCATGTAGCACTTCGTGTTTCCCGCCCAAGAAAGATTTACAATGCCACCCAAGAAGATCTGGTTTAGCTTATACTTGGCAGACAAACCTGACAATCAACATGCCACATTGGATTATAGAACAGATCCATCTTGCACACCAACACTGGTATAAGAAACAAAAGTCAATGCTCTATGGATGTTGTGCAATTACTAGAATTGTGTATCGATGCCTGGCATATGATGTGCTGATTCAAAGGGCACTCATTTGGACTAGGGTGCAAGAATTTCAGCGAAGAGCATCAGCCACAGGGCCCCCATCAAAGAAAATGAGAGGCACTATTCAGGTGCCATGTGCACAAGCTAGGGGCACCACATTGACACCAGAAATGACTCCGCCACCTCAAAGGTGAGTAAGGCCCTTCACCATCCGATTACCAAGGCACAGTGTAGAGGGGCCTAATCTTATCTTTCCACTGATCCCCACAGATCTAGAATTCCCTCAAGGCTTCATGCTTGAGGATTTAACTGATGAGGAAGTAGCCCGGATAATCAATGTGGCTAACTTGGAAGTCGAAGTAGAGCAGTTACATGGACAACAAACAGTCACGGACCGGCCATACCAAACTCAACCAGTCATTGTCAAAGTAGTGGAAGATGAGGAGGAGATTGACGAAGAGGAACAAGATGAAGAACATGAAGGACCACCTAATGAAGAGGAGCATGAATATGTTCAACATGTCATACTTGAACTAGCGGGAGCCCCAACTTACACAACGCAAATAAAAAGATTGTACGAGACTATGAACCTGGTTCAGGAACAACATAGACTATCCTTGGCATCTGGGAAGGCCCTAATGAACCAGATAATTGAAGAAGAAGGTGTGAATGAACAATTCATAGCTTCCCTTGACATTCTCGCTGATGCTTTGGGGGTGCCAGAGGTTGTGCACACCGCCCTCGCCCACTCTGAGAGATTTGAACAAAGACATGGGAGATGCCCTCCAAGATCAGGTCCAAAGCATATACATATTATAGTATCAGAACCATAGGGCACCACATCCACAACCACCGTCACTGCACACTCCACTCAACACACTGAAAAACCCCATGCGTCAAGTGCACCCCCATCACCACCCTTACCACCCTCCCCTCCAACTCCACCCCCTCACCTCGTACCACCACACCTCCACAATCTCTAGTGCTCTTAGTGAAGCACACGATATGAGTCAACCCTCACAACCCTCACAACTCTCACAACCTGACACCACTACCACTATAACTATCATCATGGGCTATGGGACTCTAACTATGGTTACAGGGAATCCAATTTCTCCTGTTACACATCTAGGTGGACCACATGAAGAAAATATAGAAGCGACGATGGAAGGATCACCAGAAGAGATCGACCCAGAGCAGTTCAAAGCCCTCCCTTCTACCAGCATGCAGATCATATTGGATACACATGCTGACCTCCTAGAGGCATATGATGCCTTAGAAAAGGAGCATGATGACCTACAAAAGCAATTAACCAATCAACGAGAGCAACCAAAGGAAGCAACACCTACAAAAGCCACATTTGAAGAAGTGATAGAATTGAAAGCACAATTGGCAGCATTGCAAAATAAGCTTCTACAATATGAATGTCAAACTTCTCCCATGGTGGAGCTAGAGCTTGAGGAACTAGTTCCAAGTGAAGTAGAAGAGACATTTGAGGAACCTTATGTACCTATGCCTGCACTTGGAGGCCGACAAATGGAAGAAGGAATTGATACATTTGAGATTGAAGCTCCAAAATGGTTGCAAAAGTTAGAAAAGTTCAGCCCAACTCATGATGATAGAGTGGTCGTTCAGATACAATCCATGTCTCGTATGGAAGATGTCATCATCAAATCCGACTATTTCAAGAACTTATCTCATCATAGATGGATTGACACTTTTGATGATCAGTATGTATCGTTTTGTGTTTAAATGCCAGATTATAATGCAGAGATCAAGCAATGCACCACCAAGGAGCCAACCTTTGCAACCCAATTTGCCCAAGATGACATCCCAGAGAGTGCCACATAGGGCAACATCTTTCAGCCTACATGGAGAACATGGTTACTCAAAACCTACTCGGAGATGGTGTGCACATGGAACAACATGCCCTTGTATATTAAGTTTAACCCCTACTATTGTGTTGTCTTTCGATGACGATCATGGCCTGAGTTCACAAACACTGTAAAGAATGTCAAAGGTTGCAACAAGTGGCTCAATTATGTATATCTGGCACCGTCGCGTGGTCTTGCAATGGTAGCATACATGATTTCCACCATTCGGCACATGGGCATTAGGTTCAAGAATGTACCAGATGTGACCTACTAAAGCGTAGTCCTGAGCCTCCTGCTCCATGCTTTGTTTTCCTGCTGGACTAGCCCCATTGGGTAATGTTCCCGATCTCATGAATTCTACCAATGGAGCACTCCAATCTGGAATTAAGGATACGTGATAAAGGGTAGTGTGCTCCACTGGGGTTCTCTTCTGGCACATTGGACAATTCTTAATCCACTCATGTATTTCTTTGTCCATGCTAGGCCAATACACTCCTAAACATTTCAGATTTTGCAATGTTCATTGTTTAGAGTAGTGATTTCCTAGCAGTCCCTCATGGGGTTGTTGGAACCAACTAGTGTTGGAAGTGAGGTAGGCCCTTAGGCTCATGTCACAGGTCCATGGTTCCATAGTTCCAATCATGTACAACATTAATTCCAGCAATCTTCCATATTGACAAAACATGAACATACCACAACTTAATAATACAGATGATGAGACAAAGATAGAGAAAGAATAGACGACATGTGTAAGGTGTTACGTAAGCCATCGCTTACTCATAGTATCATATATACCAATGTTCAATGTACAATGTGGGAGCAAAACTCTCAACCACTCTATGTGATGAGAAATAGATGAATGAGTGAATGTACAATGTAACAAACATATTCAGATGTATGGGCAGTAATCTGAATATACATGAGATGTGTGACCTAATAGGTTATAGAAGAGTGAATATGAGTGACTGAAAGAGGAAGGATCAGTGTGAAACTGATAGTCAACAAACCCTCATATGAACTTAGGCTATGGAAGACCCTAAGTTAGATACGTGGGTGAAAAGATCACATACTTATAAAGTAGCATAGAATGCTAACAAGTTTGCTGCTAGAAATCCTCAAACTCATGTGAACACGCCTTCTTAAACACCTCATCAAAATATGCATAAAGCATATACGTACTGTTTCTCTTGTACCTATGCCGAATAGGAATCCTCCTGATATGAACGCCACTGCCTCCATAAAATTCAAGTAGTACCTGTGTGCATAAAGAGAATATGTACCTGAATACTTAACATAAGATGTGAATCTTATGTTAACCACCATCCAATGTCTCTGAAGTAGCCCGACATCTTCTTGTAGAAGACAATCTTCAACCTGATATCTTCTTGTAGAAGACAATCTTCAAATACACCATGTAGATGGCCGATCCTCACCATCAAGCTGCTAATGACCAAGTCTTCTTTCCATGAACAAGAGATAACCTCCTCTCCATGAGCTAGAGTGTGAGCACACCCTTCATCTTCTCCAAGAAGAATCATTAAGAAGAAATCCATAGCTGCTCCTCAACATGCTTCAAGTTAGCACCATGGCTGCCCCATGTGCTAGAAGAAACACCACCTCTATTGAGGTCCAAGCTCCAAGCTTGTGTTGAATACTAGGTGAAGGATGAATATAATGAGGCCAATACTCTCCTTATATAGTATTTCTTATACCATGAAAAACACATAATAAAGCACATATTGAATAAAGCTATGCGATTGTGTCGCGATTGCTGTCCGTATTCGATGTCCTAAAAGCATAAAGAAAAATGCGTTTTTTCCCCGCTGTTGTCCACCGTGAGCTTTTAATAAAGCAAAAGGTCAATTTAAAACTAACTTCAGCACTGCGCCGTTGCTGGACACCGGATTTGAACTCGCGCGCCCAATTTGAGAAACCTTTGACTTATCCACGTCGCCTAATGGTTTGTACAAAGACCAAACTGAATAGCTATAGTATCTGTATACTGTCAGCTATGTGGACTATTGGGACATTGTTTTCCAACAACTAGTATGTTCATCATCCTTGACACAACAAGCTAATACTCCCTCTGTATCTTGTTTGTACATGCTTCTTGCCAATATGTGATATTTTTGTGGGATTTTACAATTTTTCTTTCTTTGTTTTCACACTCTTATTTGGGGGTCCGAAGGTTAGAACATGTACCAACTTATTTGCCCATTTAGGAACAACTTCTAAATTGAATAGATAAGCATCGGGCAAGTCATCAGACACTCCTTGCAGTGACTCACTTGAAGTGATGCGAGAAAGGTGATCCGCCCTGAGGTGGGTTTGACCTTTTGTTAGCAGAGCATTCACGCAGATCTAGCACTAAGGCAACCTTTTAATTTTTCAAAATCCTTACACAAATTAACAGTGATTCTCACACAAATTAACAGTGATTCTCATCACTAACAACCCCTGTAAATACCATGTTCACCTTTTTGTAGCTCCATTTTGTGCAAGCCGAGGAGTCCTCGAGCTTGAGGAGCCTTAGAAGTAGTTGCTTACCAATTTTCGTATTTTTTAGATCTCGTTTGAGCCCTCAAATAAGCCCTGGAACCTAATTTTTAACTAGGCCGGACACTAGGTCTGGACAGGGCCAAAGCTAGTCAAAAACTATAAAAGGAGCTAGAGAGCTCATTTTTGAGGTTAGCTTGCAATTGAAACGAACTTGTAAGAGCTTTTTGAAAAGTAATCTAAGAACTCCATTGCTTCTCACTCTTTGTCTTGCCGTGTGTGCGCGTGTGTGTGTATGTGTGTGCATGTTTGTGTGCTTCTCACTCACGCACTTGTGCCTCCACTTGCTCGAGGTCTTCATACCATCCTCACGTCTTCCCGGATTGACATTAAAGGAGGTGCTACTCATCACTGAGCTACACCAAATTTTGGCGCCGTTGCCGGGGATCGAACTTTGAGGACGAGCGTGTGATGGTAAGACGTAGAGTTGACGCGTTGGAGTTGTAGGTATTTTCTTCACTTTTATCTATTTTCTTGTTTTTTCTTCACCATCTTCATCACCATCATCATCATCACCATCTCCCACCTCCATCTCCATCATCGCGAAAATCTTCAGTTTTGATCATATCACCATCTCCACCTCATTCCCTTCATTCTACTTGTGAGAGAGAGCGAGAGAGCGATATTGCTTGCACTGTTTTTGCATGTTTGTTGTGTTTCTTGCAGGTTCTTGCTGAATCATCATCCCCAGCTCTCTACGCAAGTACGAAACTCGTCGAATCTGTCTCGCAGTCGCCAGCCTCTGTCGATCGCGATCGACAGAAAATTCGATCATTTGGTAAAACAAAGTTCACCACTAGAACAAGCATGATGAGCACATCCCAAATCACCTAAAACAATAGAAAAATTCTGTGTTTTTCTGTCAATCGCGACCGACAGCCTCTGTCAATCGCGACCGACAAACCCTGTCAATCGCGACCGACAGACCCTGTCAATCGCGACCGACAGACCCTGTCAATCGCGATCGACAGACTTCACGACCGACAGACTGCCACGTAGGACCCTGTCAATCGCGATTGACACCATCGATCGCGATCGACAGCCACGACCGACACCCCTGTCAGTCGCGATTGACACCGTCGATCGCGACCGACTGAAATTCAACGATTGATTGACTTTTACGCGTAGCCACGTGTCCATCGCCACTGATAGGCCCCCGATTGACTGAAATTTCGGCGAAAAAACCGGAAAACGTGTCGATCGCGATTGATACCGTCGATCGCGATTGACAGCCACGATCGACTCTGTCGATCGCGATTGACACTGTCAATCGCGACTGACGTGTCGATTGCGACCGACAGGCCCGACGGACACCTCTGTCAATCGCGATTGACAGGCTTTTCGGCCAAAAATTAGGGTTTGCTTTTGTTCAAAATTGGGATAATTTTGGGGCAAAATAGTCAATCTATTAGCATTTTTGGAGGTTCCTACACTGGTGAATTGGGAGAAAATCCTGGGATCTGTCAGCCAGATTGAATCTTGTTTTAACCCCCTAAACCCTGAACAGTCATAACTTTTTCATACGAAATCCATTTTTTGAGCTCTTGGGCGTGTCGGAAAGCTCGTGGCATATACTATACGCCCTCAACTGTTTTTTATAAAGATAATGTGTGGATTTTTAGATAGGGTATTTTGAAGTTGACCATACCCAGGGGGATCAAAGTCAGGGGTCTTTAGAATTGTTTTCTTAAAAATCACTATGCAAATTAGTGTTTGTGCTTCAGGAATGAAAATCATTGGTTCTGTCTTGGGAAATTAAATCTTAAAGCTAACTTTGGAACTCTTACAGATCTATTGAGAGCATCGAAAGGCGTTCTAAGCAAGTGTAAGTGCAAGCTTGGGAACACACTTCCTGGGCATTCAAGGGCAACCAAGTAGGAAACAAAAGGTTGGAATATTCTCAACTCCCTCTGTCATTTTTTAGCTCAGGCTAAGTACAAATAGTGCTAGAGGTAAGTTAGGGCAACGATAGGCATCAATCAAGTTGAAGACTACCTATGCACTCAAGTCCAAGATTAAATATAATCTCTTTGTGATGCGATGACCATAAAGAAAAGAATCTAACGTGGAACGATCAACCTAAAAGTACGAAGAACATTCAAGTATTCCTGACGACGCAATACCAGACAAGATCATAAACATAATAACTCACTAAAAACGAATCAAGTGACTGAGACCAATTGATCGGCAACGAGGTTGTACTCTGGGCAAAAATCGGGCTACTTAACTAGGCATATGAACCTGAGATAAGGGAGACATCTAGTAAGGGATAGACAAATCCTTAGGTCTTCAGAGGCTAGTGTCAACCACACTGCTAGGTCGTGGGCCCAGCAGTTGAGCCACCACTCATACTACCCAAGTTCTGAGACTAGTGAATCCGAGATGTCTCAAGGTAGGGAGAGACCTACAGGCAGTACAGGAATGCCATACTTGCACAGGGTAGAAGGCCCTTACAAAACACAGTTGGAATACCTTAGGACCAACCGATTAGGTGCGAGCATCTATGAGGACGGCCTAGGAAGATCTGTGGTACAGATTAGGAATCCTGATCAATCCATTGGATTAGAGCACCCAGCTGTCAAGTTTGAAAATGGAGCATACTCGGACAAAGAAGGAACCATATACGTAGTCACCAGTCACCCAGATAGGACGGACGAATTTGGAAATGTAATCCCCGAAGCAGACTTAGGTGACCTGGAGCAAGGAAACATGGGTGCAGAACCTAGAACCCCTCGAGGTAAATCGGTTCTCACTAGGATTATCACACCGGAGTGGATTCCCCAGGATAATAAGAGCATAGATTTGCTCCTCAATCGAGAGACTGACGAAGCCTTTTGGAGGTACAAACCCGATCGGCCAATTGATATAGGAACAATCATGATCTATGAGTTTAAGGATCCTGATAGCCCAGGCAGAGTGACCTACTTAGATCACGCTTCAGAGAGGATCTTCGTGGTGACAGAAAATGATAGGCATGCCTACACGTGGAAGGGTGAATTCATTTTTCCCCAACCAAGATCAAATGTGTCCTATGGTCACCCTGGTGCCGGAACATCCCAAGCTCATGGATCCCAAAGAGACAGAAGTAGAGATAGACCAGAAGTAAGCTTTGCCAACCTAGTGGGCAGAGAAAGAACGAGGACGGAAACAAATAGAGTAGAACCTGAGATACTTAGAGCTCACAGGAATCAAAGAAATGCGGATGAGTTCCCTCTACCACGACCTAGAGAGCACACAAGGACTCTGAGACCGACTCAGCTAGTTAAGTCCATGAAGAACTACTTCGATGGCACTGGAGATCCATACGATCATGTGGCTGAGTTTAGGCAAGTCCTGAGAGCTGAACAAGTGGAGGATCTATTCACGCAATACAATGCCTTTGGTCTGACCCTTAGGAACACTGCCCTGACATGGTTTCAGCCACTAAATGAGAGACAGTTCGGGAGCATAGACCAACTCCTAGAGGCGTTCATTATCGAATTCTCTAAGAGTGGCATAAGGCATAATACCTCCTCGCTGATTCACAGCTTCAAGCAAACCCCTCAAGAAACCGTGAGACTTGCAGGAAGAAGATTTAGGCAATACTTAGAAAGATGCCCTGTTTCGGAGCTTCCCACACCAGCTAAGCAAGCGGCTTTATTCCTGGATGGATTGCTAAGTACCAAATTAAGATCATATGTGTACTTGAAGGACCCTGGGACCATAGAAGAGTGTGTACGCATGTGCATTGACATCGAGGATAACCTAGGGGAGGAGTTAGAGCTTTCCAAGATATACAAAGCTTCAGATAGTGCCTCTAACCTCTCTTCCACGCAATCCACATCAATTGAGGAACTTCCAGAGAAAGTAGCTCAGAAATTAGGTGTCACTAGCAAACAAATCCCAAGGTTTGCCCCTGTGAAAAGGTGCTATACTTGTGGTGGCGACCACATGGCGAATGTATGTCCCATTATGGCTCAACCCCAAGTTAATCCTAGTAGCCAGTACTGCACCATAGAACGAAGATACACCAATCACACAGCGCAAGATTGCCCCTACAATAAGCAAACCATTAGGCAGACGTACCCACAGCCATACCCTCAACAAGGAAGATACCAGAACCAGTACCCACCTCAGCAGTATGCTAGGCCTCAACAAACCTACCAACCCTATCAAAACCAACAAAGGCCTCAGCCTGTGCTAGCACAACAACCTCCAGCTCCATCCAACTTGATCCCTGTAAAGTATGCAGCTGCAGAAGAGAACCTGAATAGAGCTATAGTCCCCGTCACACCATTGCTTTCAGAAAGTGATCCCAGTGATCATAGCTTCGATTCTACACATGTCGATAGTCCCCAGGCTTACTACATGCAGTCTCCTGAACATGGTGAGTCTTACTATAGTGAAGAGCCAAATGAACCTAGTTGGGAATCAGATTACACAAATTTCATGTACGCAAACCCCAATCCTAGACCTCAACCTAGGCAGGTAAGACCCCCATTCCCTAGAGGACCATGCTACAGATGTCAGGGAGATCACCTCATTCGTGATTGTCCCTTACCTCCACCTACACAACCCCAGTCAGTGACGATCCAGGGCTTTTGCCAAGAATGTGGAAAGGAGCATCTCTTACGAGATTGCCCAAAGAACCCCAATAATATGCCAAAACTCACTCCTATCAACGTTGTTGGGTTAGTGGTAGACTCCACAGGGAGCGTGACTGCCACTGCACCAGTACAAATAATCACTAGAGCCCAAGCACTGCAGCAAAACGAGGGTGTAGGTCAGGAAAAAAGCCCAGAAGTAAGTGAAACGGAGAGCATGACAAAGAAGAGAACTAGAGCTTGGAGAGATAGTCGTGAAAGAATGAAAAGACAATGGGCAAAAAAGATGAGTGAACTCGAGGAAAGCCTCAGAGAAACAAAGGCCAGGATAACTGAACTCACAGCTCAAACTCCCTCTCACACTGCCCCACCTCCATCACCTCCACCATTTCCAACTCCATCCGACCAGCCATCTTCCAACCCGCCTCACCTAATTCCACCACCCCCTAGAGTAGGATCAGTCCTAGCAGATCCCACTCTCGAGGACCTAAACATGATGCTTAAAGCATATCAAGCCAGAATCCAAGAAGGGCCAAACGTAACTGATCATGAAAAGTGCTACCCTAGAGCAGAATTAGAGCTTGAACGAACTAAAATTTGTGCCAAAATGGTGGAGTTGGCTCAGACCATGTTTGAAGCCAGTCGCCTCTTTAACATCTCTAGCTCAGCAAAGACGCAGTTGCACTTTGATGGACTGCTAGAAAGAATAGAGAAACTAATTGCACAATCGGAAAAGGAACCCGCCATACAACACAAGGGTAAGGCAAGTGAAAGAGTGAGCCTACCCGCCCAGGAAGCCTATGTGCCCAACTCTACGGAGCCAGACACATCTTCTTCTATGAATCGATTCACACCAGAATTCCTACGAGAGATTCAAGAAGACAAATGGGCTAAAGAAAGTGAAGTCCCTCCTCCCATTGAACTTGTGGATGATGCGCACGATGAATTCCCACAAGACATCCCATCCATTTATGAGGAGCAGGAGAGCACCCACTCTCAGGACAGACTAGACTTTGAGTCTAACTCTCTACAAGAATTACCCCACTTCACAGGCCCATGGGAAGCTAAGTCTACTTGTATGAGAGCACCCACGGTCATGGTACGAAATGAGGACTCAGTCTTACCTAGGAACACAGAAGTAGTGAAAAACACTAAAGTGCAGTGCAATCTCAAGTTAGAAGAGCTACTCAAGGTTAGACCTGAATTATGGAAACATGTAGCCAATCAAGTGCCCGAGATAGCAAAACCTCGTTCCCAGGTAGGATCCCAGAGGACAGTACCAGAGATACCCTTGGATAAGATAGGAGACATGTGTGAAGGTGAAGAAGGTAACACCTGTCTTCCCATTACCTACCAGGAGTACACCACCAAGGCAATTTTGGAATCAGGTGCAGGAGTTGCAATTGCCACCACTTCCCTATGGAAGCGTTGGGGCAAGCCAGCACTCAGGCCAACGAGAATGAAATTGCAGATGGCTGATGGTCACATAGAGAGACCCTTAGGATTGCTAGAAGGAATAACTCTCACCACCTGTGGTGTCGAGTTTGAGCATACATTTGCTATATGTGACTTCAGCAAAAATCATGCCTATGAGATGATTTTGGGAAGACCATTTATGCGACAGTTGCAAGTGGTACAGGGCTGGGGAACCAACTCCTTGTACCTGCAACACTTAGGTGTTACAACCAAAGTAAATCTCAAAGATTACTCTCATAGAGATGTACCTCCTATCCAATGGAATCCCATCCATAGAGCCAAAGATGATACAGAATCGGTGCATTCCATTGGGTCAGGATCCTCTTGGATGCATGAAGACACCCACTTATGGATGTGCAAAGTAGCAGTAGAAGAGGAGAAAAGAGAAAAGGCCAGAGATATAGGTGCAAACGAAACACATAGACCCATTCAAGACCCAGCCTATGCACCTGTAGTCTTTCCTGATGAGGAATTTGAGCCCCATGGCTGGGCAGAAATCTTAGCAACGATGGATGTGGCCATCAATGAAGAACAATGGACACCCCACTGTGATGAGGATGGCTATGACATTTCAGTCTTCTCCATAGAGCCAATCATGGGAGAGGCTGTTCTAGAAGAATGCGAACCTAGCCCTTATGCATTTGAGGATGCAAGTGACTCCGATCTAGAGTCAATCATTATGGACCCACCATTTGCATCAGATGAAGAATACTTCCATGAAGTAGAATTTCAACCCCAGAGGCATGGAGAGCTTACAAATGATGTAAGATTAGCAACACATGTGACCCCGAAGGAAGAAGGAAAGAAACGAAAGAAGAGAGAAGTCTCACCAGAAGAGGAAGAATCTTTGTTTGAGGTCCCAGAAAATTTTAAGAAGTATGAGATAGACGACAGGAGAGTCATGATAAGAATGCCTAAACGAGAGGCACAAGTAGGAGAGGCCTATGATAACAAAGAAACCACCAAAAAAATAGTTGTGGCCCTAGAAGAAGGAGAGGAGAGATGCACGTACATAGGCCATGACCTAACAGAGGAAGAAGAGCATGCGTTAATTGCCTTGCTAAGAGAATACAAAGATGTATTCGCTTGGAGTTACAAGGATTTGAAAGGTGTTGACCCAGACATATGTTCACACACTATCCCCATGACCTCAGATGCTAAACCCTCTAAGCAAAAGCCCTATACATATAACGATAATTACGCTGCCAAGATCAAAGAGGAGATAGATAGACTGGTTGAAGCGGGATTTATCTATGAAATTGAGCACACTGAGTGGGTATCCCCCATCGTAGTGGTGCCCAAGAAGAATGGCAAGCTGCGTGTATGCATTAACTTGAAGAAGGTTAATGCAGCCACAATTCGGGATAACTATCCGCTTCCCATCACAGAACATCTCTTAGAAAGAGTGGCAGACAAGGAAGTGTACAGCTTCCTTGATGGATTTTCAGGCTACAATCAAGTAGCCATAGCTCCAGAAGATCAGCATAAAACAGCTTTTGCCACAGAATGGGGCATTTTTGCCTTTCATGTAATGCCATTTGGGCTTACCAATGCACCAGCTACCTTCCAGAGACTAATGTGCCATGTATTTAAGGAGTTCCTGAGGAAAAACTTAGAAGTCTATGTTGATGATCTTTGTGCTCATTCCAACATTAGACAAACTCATATTCCTGAACTCAGACAAATCTTTGACAAATGTAGAGAATATCAAGTCTGCCTAAACCCAGAAAAGTGCGTCTTTATGGTCAGGCAAGGCAAGATTCTAGGACACATAGTGTCAAAGAATGGCATATCTACTGACGAAGAGAAAGTGAGAGCCATAGCAGAGCTACCTAGGCCAAGGAATGTCAAGGAAGTACAAGCTTTCATGGGACATTGTGGTTACTACCGCCGGTTCATTCACATGTACGCTGTCATTGCAAAGCCCATGTACGGACTGCTGACTAACTTTGAGTGGACTGATGAATGTGAGAATTCCTTCCAGGAACTGAAACGAAGATTATGTTCAGCACCAATCTTAACCACACCAGATTGGAACAAGCCTTTCCATGTTCATGTGGATGCATCCAATTATGCTATTGGATGTGTACTCGCACAACCTACTGGTGAAGGTAATATGGATCTTCCAATTGCCTATGCCAGTAGACAATTGAATGCAGCTGAACGAAATTATACCACTACAGAGAGAGAAGGCTTAGGCATGGTATATGCAGTCAAGAAATTTAGACACTATTTGCTTGCAAATAAGTTTAAATTTTTTACTGATCACCAAGCATTGTTATATCTCGTGAACAAGCCATGCAATACAGGAAGATTAGTAAGATGGTTTCTCTTACTAATGGAATATGATTTCGAGGTTGTGGTAAGGAAAGGGAGGACTCATTTGAGAGCAAATCACCTTTCTAGGCTCACATCTGGAGAAGCCCCACAAGGAGTATCAGATGACCTTCCTGATGCTTACTTGTTTAACTTGGAAGTGGTACCGCAGTGGGCTAAGCCATTAGTGCCAGTATTGACTTACGGGCCTAACCATCCAGTAGTAAACACACAGAATAGAGAGGTTGTGAAAGCCCAAAAGTACCACATCATGGCAGGAAGCATGTACAAGCACACGGATCAAGGAATCTTGGCTTGTTGTGTAGAAGAGGACGAGTATGCGAAGTGGTTGCAATTAGCACATGTAGGTGCATTAGAGCAACACTACTCAAAACAACGAACCCTACAGACACTAAGGAGACTAGGAGTACATTGGCCAACGATGGAGGCTGATGTCCAAAAGTTGTGCAAGGAATGCCCAATCTGCTGCACTAAACCACCTGTGGAACATGCCACTCTTTATCAAGTTTCCCTAGCGCCAGATTGGAGTGAACCACTAGTATCCTTTCTGAGGACAAAAACATTCCCTCAAGACATGACGCTTGCTAGGAAAAGGAGTTTAGAACAAGAAGCCCAGGATTACTCACTCATTGGTGACAATCTATACAAGCGTGGTAAGGATGGTTACCTGAGGCTATGTGTCCATGAAAGTGAATATCTCAAGATCTTGGAAACTGCTCACCAAGGTGTAGCAGGAGGACACTTTGGACCAGATCGGGTGATCAAGGCAATACTATTTGCGGGCTTCTGGTGGCCGACCCTTCACATGGATGCACATACCTATGTGAAACGCTGTGATGTCTGTCAGAGAACTCAATATCCCATACGTAAAGATGAGATGCCACTGAAACCTATGATGGGTGGACGTGCATTCTCCAAGTGGGGAATAGACTTCGTAGGTCCTATTAATCCCCCAGCTAAGAATTCCCATGCAGAATATATCATTGTTGCAACAGACTATCTAACTAAGTGGGTAGAGGTAAAAGCCACAACGAAGAACGATGCTCAAACAACAGCTAAGTTTTTATTTGAGAATGTGTTCACAAGATACGGGCTACCCATAGAGCTAGTTAGTGATAGAGGCACTCACTTCTTGAACAAAGTGATTGAAAATCTACTCCAAGAATTCTTGGTAATACATAAGAAGTCTGCCCCCTATCACCCTCAAGCTAATGGACAAGCCGAAAGCACCAACAAGATCTTATGCAATGTACTGATAAAATTAGTAAACACTAAACACTCTGATTGGGACAAACAACTACACCATGCTGTTTGGGCATACCGAGTCGCCTACAAAACGGTACTCCAAGCCACCCCCTTTCAGATGGTATTTGGCCAAAACGCGGTGCTACCCTTGGACTTCTTGATACCTACATTGAAGGTAGCACAAGAGCACGAATGGACGGGTCATGAACTCTCCTCTAGACTTTTTGACCTTGAACGATTAGGAGAAACAAGACTGAGAGCAGCTGCAGGGATATATGCAGCAAAGAAACGACAGAAGGCATACTTTGATGCCCATGTGAAGGATAAGGGCTTGAAAGCAGGAGATCTAGTTTTAATCTACACATTGAAACAACATGCAAGGAAGCTAGAAAAGAGAGGCTACGGACCTATGATCATCAATAGGATCTCAACAAGTGGAGCAGTGCAACTAGCCACATTAGAAGGCAATGTTCTCTCAAACTATATTAGCGGATGCAGAGTTAAGTTGTATCAGGAACCTCTCACAGAGGAAATGCTAAGTCGACTCAACACTGCTAAGAAACGCAAAGAGGAAGAAAAGCGAATTCGAGAAGAACCTCAAGCAAAAGCGCTAGAGCGCATAAGAAGAATGAAATTAAGAAGACAAGGTAGAGAGCACCCAAGGCAAGATGCATATGCAGATCAAGGATATGACGTGGCTATGTGTGAAGTTTTAGGTGTTAGCTCACATAGGATAACTGATCGACGTCCTTTCATAACCTTAGATATAGGACAAGGAAAGAGTGCAAGGACTATAAGAGCCTTGATTGACTCAGGTGCAGCCACTAGTGCTGTTAAACTGTCTTACTGTCAAGAGTTGCAATTAACTGTCAATCCTGTGGAAGCATATCTCATAGGATAGGGAGGCGTGGAAACCCCTTGCATGGGCGAGGTGGAACTTCCCCTCTATATTCATGATGAGGCAATGACAGTTAAAGTGCTAGTATGTCAAGATGAGGACCTCACTGAACCCCTCGTCCTGGGTCAAGACTGGATTTATGACCAAGCAGTCAACTTAAACCTAAGAAGTGGACTTCTTCAGGTATGGGTGAATCAAACTAAAATTACAATTGAGTTAAATAATGGAGCACTCAAGGAACTAGGAAAGGCACAGACTCCTGGTCCCTCCAGGGGTGCACATGAAGCTGACCATGCTGTTCTTGTCCAAGGCTATGTGATGCAGAAGAATGAAGATCTCAAAAAAGGAGTCAGAACCACAACGGAACTCCCTTCTTTTCCAAAGGCCAGAGGGAAGCAGCAACCAAAGGTGGATCAAAGGCAGAAGAAGCAGAGTACTACCTATGTCGGAGATCAAAAGTACCTGCACAACAAAATGTCTCAGCTAGTGAAACAAGTGTGGGTGCGGAAAGGAGAACACCCGGTTGCACTCAAGCCAACCACACGGACAAAGCCTCTTATTAGTAACCAACAACACGACACCAATAAGAAGTCTTTCAGAAGTTCTTCCGCTAACGTGAAGTCTATTTGGGTACCCAAGAAGTCGATGAAGGCTGGCCCACAATCAAGACAAATTTGGGTGCCTAAGGCTTGTTTGCGGGCTCAAATAGCTACACCAAGGCCCATGAGCACGAACATAATCACTTGTAAATGGGTCCCTAAAAGGCCTCATTTTCAAGCCGACACACCTATAAAGCTCTTGAGAGTCTCTACGAAACCAAGAGCAAAACCCATCCACTGCATTTGGCAGCCTAAGACTTGTAACAAACCCCTGGACCCCATTTGTGAATCCATGACAACCTACTAACCACCTCACTATCACACTACATCATTCCTCTTAGCTCTTAGGTCTTCCGAACTCCTAACTACACACACACTCGCACCGAGCACTTACTAACCCATTATTCGCTCCCGACCCTCATGTTAATGTTGTAATGGGAGCAACAACGGTTCTCTCTTGTCCTGTACAATGTTAACACTAGTTTCTATATTCTCACAGAGACAGGAAGCAAGAAGTCACATGGCAGATACGGTAGGAACTAGCTCCCAGGCAGGCACCAGCCCCCAAATTGTGGACATTGAAAGCCTTCCGATTGAGGAGGAATTAAAGGAACGATCAGCGGCATTAAGGGCATTGCATGCCATACCGATTCAGAATCCTCCACAGGGTCACACAATGCCGGTGGGCAAAACCTCACACTGGTTCAGTGATGTTGCGGGACCTCTGGGTGAAGGCACATACATGTGGGAGTCCGAGGTAGAATTCAATGGACGTTGGGGCAGATACCACTTCTTTACCAGAGAGTTTGAAAAGCTACAAAATAACGAAGGACTGAAGCCGATATGGAAGAAGGCTGGGCTCTATGATTATTTCAAGTTCCAACTACCAAAGCCCGATTTTCTGAGGTGCTCATACTTGATTAGCACCCTCACTCCAAGCAAAGACAAAAAAGGATACAACTCCTTTGTACTCCCATCACTCACAAGGGGCAATGAGTTGAAGCGTTTCCGCTTGACTATCAACTTGGTGAGGGAAGCTCTCGACATGAACGGTATGCACATTCCTACGGAGAAAGAGACTATGGTCCCTGATAATATGAAGAACAGGAATCTGACAAAATTAAAGGACATGGTAGCGATGACTCCCACGATCGCCATTCATTTACGTATGGTCATGCAACATTTCGCATTCCCCGTGGAAGACAGGTTCACAATGCCTCCCAAAAAGATTTGGTTTAGCCTCTACTTAGCAGACACCTTTGATTTGACCATCAATATGCCCCACTGGATTATAGACCAGATCCATATGGCTCATCAAAGATGGTATAAGAAACAAAAATCTGTACTCTATGGATGTTGTGCGCTTACCAGAATTGTGTATAGATGTCTCGCATATGATGTACCGGTGCAAAGGGCTCTCAATTGGTCCAGGGCACAGGAGTTTCAACGCAGATTGTCAGCCGTCGGACCTCCCTCAAAGAAGATGAGAGGCACCGTACAGATGCCTTGTGCACAACCCCGCGGTGCAACCCTAACACCAGAAACAACTCCAAGGCTTCCTCGAAGAGTGCAACCATTTACTATCAGGTTACCCAGGCACAACACAGATGGCCCTAACCTTGTGTTTCCACCAGTACCTACTGATCTGGAATTTCCACACGGATTTACTTTGGAAGATCTAACGAATGAAGAAGTGGCTAGAATTATTGAAGCAGTTAATGCGGAAGTCGAGGCAGAGCAGGGTAGTGGACAACAAATGGCTACACAACAACCCCAGTCAAGACAACCAGAAGTGGTAGAAGTGGAAGATGAAGAAGAAGGAGACCAAGAGGATGAACAAGAAGGATTTTCTGATGAAGGGGCGCATGACTATGAGCAAGAAGTTATACAGGAGTTAGAGGGTGCCCCAGCATATACAAAGGAGTTGAAAAAGCTCTACGATACCATCAACAGGGTCCAACAACAACATAAGTTATCCCTTGCAGCAGGAAAGGCTATCATGCACCAAATCCTTGAGGAGGAAGGAGTTGATGAACAGTTTCGTGCCACACTAGATATGATCTCTGATGCCCTAGGAGTACCTGAGGCAGTGCAGACGGCCCTGGCACAATCACGCAGAATGGAAAGAAGATACGGAAGACGTCCCCCACGAGCAGGGAAACAAATGAATGTATTAGGATCAGGACCACAAGGCACCCCCACAACCACGGGCACTGCACACACCGCTCACGACACCGAGGAAGACCATATATCAAGTGCACCTCCATCACCTCCCTTACCACCTTCACCTCCCTCTCCACCACATTCACCTCCCATTACCAATGTAACAACCACCGTTACCGCCTCCGAGCCCACCGCCATGACTGAAGCACAAACCGCCAATCAACCCACACACCCTCTCAACACCTCCCGTGTATACACCTCCATTAACACTGTAACCCTAACGGTAGCTACTGACATCCCCATTCCCCCACTCACACTTTCGGGCAGTTCACATTCACAACTGCACACATCACTGTACACATTCACCACAATCACTGCACCCACAATTCCACTATTCACAATCACTCCCACTACTGCTTCCACCATGGATTTTATGGACATATCACCCTCCACTGCACCTCTCCCTCCCCCCATACCACCACAATCTCCCATTCCCCCACCACCCACTTCACCATTTTCCAGCACCGCATTCACACTTCCCTTCCCCTTTCCCTTCCCCTCTGCACATAACACCCTCCCTGCATCCACCCCCATTAATAATGTATTTAATAATATGTATCAGTGCATGTCTCAGTTACAACAACACTATCAACACCTCGATGCTCAGCATACAAGCTTGTTCAGGAGACATGAGGAGTTACAAGGAAGATTCATTGATTTAGAGAAAGAAAAGCATCAATTACAACAGCAGTTTAGTGCATTGCAAGAACAACATGAGCAACTAGTGGCAAATCCACCGCAGCCAGATGCAGAAGAAAGACAACATATGGATGATTTGCTACACTCACAAATCACAGAGAACCTCAAGCTCCGCCGCAACATGGCTCTATTACGGAAGCATATGTCTGCAGCCCTAGAAGAAAATAGACGGCTTCAGACACAAAACGAAGAGAACTTGGAGTTAGCCATGGACGGTTCCCCACAAGAAATTGACCCGGAGAGATTTAAGGCTATTCCCTCGGACAATATGCAGATCATATTGGAAACCCATGCTGATCTCCTCGAAGCCCATGCAGCCTTAGAAAAGGAAAGAGACGAACTACGAAGGCAATTGGCAGCTCAACCAACACCACCCAAAGAAGTCCCAACCACAGCTGACACAACTGACGAAGTAGCAGCGCTCAAAGCACAACTCGAAGAATTACAAAAGAAGGTGCTTGAGTACGAACGCCAACCCTCCCCCTTGGTAGAACCAGAACCTGAAGACCTAGTGCCATTCGAAGTAGAGGAAACTTTTGAGGACCCGTACATTCCGATGCCAGCACCTGGAGGCAAGCGAACAGATGAGGGCATGGACACCCTTGAAATAGAGGCTCCGGAATGGATGCAGAAATTGGAAAAGGTGGCCACAACACATGATGATAGGGTGGCAGTCCAGATAGCATCGATGTCACGCTTGGAAGAGGTGGTCATAAAATCGGACTATTTTAGGAACCTCTCTCATCACAGGTGGATCGGCACCTCTGACGACTTGTATGTTCCTTTTTGTGTCTTAATGGCGGACTATAATGCTGAGATCAAGCACCACACTTCACGGGAACCAACCTCTGCCACACAGTTTGCACCAGACGACCTCCCAGAAAGTGCCAAGCAGGGAAATATTCGCCAACCGACTTGGAGAATTCGGCTGCTTGAAACCTACCCGGAAATGAATCGCACATGGAACAACATGCCCCTGTATATCAAGTACAATCCCTGCTACTGTCCTGTTTTCCGAAGAAGGTCATGGCCGGAATACACAAAGATGGTGCTTACAACCAAAGGCTGCAAGAAGTGGCTCAACTATGTCTACTTGGCGCCACCTAAAGGTCAACCTACCGTAGGGTATATGATATCGACAATTTGGCATTGGGGTGTTAGGTTCAAAAACGTACCAGATGTCATGACACAGATGTGTCTTAAAATTTTTGAACTCATGATAGTCACCTTTCGGACCTTCAAGAATGTTAAGGAACCTCACCTCTCTGCGCTCGGATTTAATGAAGGCAATCAGGATTTAGTTTATGACATGAGCACAACGCCCTCTATTAATGTTGTTTATGCATGGCATGCCCGCATAAAGTACCTACCGGCCTGCTTCAAACAAACATTTGAAGAGATGTTTGTCACCGGGTTCTGGAAATATCACTCAGAGATCTTCATTCCCAGGCCCTCACATTTATTACAATTGTTTGCAGTGGAACAAGCTCTCCACTCTGAAAAGTTACGAATGCCACATCCAGAGGTTCCCGGGCCGGTGGATTGGGATGCTCTACTCACAGACTTGGCCAAAGGATTGAGGATTGCCGAACATCACTTAGCGCAAGATGTTGTCGAATACTACATCCAACGACCCTCCCAACAAGGGTCTGTCAGGGACGACAGACGCGAGAGAGGGGGGAGTGTTAGCAGCAGACAAGGGAGTCAACGACGATCTGGCAAGTAGGCCAATAATTTTCTTCATGAAGAAGCAAGTACGAGCATTCACGCAGATCTAGCACTAAGGCAACCTTTTAATTTTTCAAAATCCTTACACAAATTAACAGTGATTCTCACACAAATTAACAGTGATTCTCATCACTAACAACCCCTGTAAATACCATGTTCACCTTTTTGTAGCTCCATTTTGTGCAAGCCGAGGAGTCCTCGAGCTTGAGGAGCCTTAGAAGTAGTTGCTTACCAATTTTCGTATTTTTTAGATCTCGTTTGAGCCCTCAAATAAGCCCTGGAACCTAATTTTTAACTAGGCCGGACACTAGGTATGGACAGGGCCAAAGCTAGTCAAAAACTATAAAAGGAGCTAGAGAGCTCATTTTTGAGGTTAGCTTGCAATTGAAACGAACTTGTAAGAGCTTTTTGAAAAGTAATCTAAGAACTCCATTGCTTCTCACTCTTTGTCTTGCCGTGTGTGCGCGTGTGTGTGTATGTGTGTGCATGTTTGTGTGCTTCTCACTCACGCACTTGTGCCTCCACTTGCTCGAGGTCTTCATACCATCCTCACATCTTCCCGGATTGACATTAAAGGAGGTGCTACTCATCACTGAGCTACACCTTTCCTAACATCAACTTCAAAGTCATATTCCATTAGTAAGAGAAACCATCTTACTAAACGTCCCGTGTTGCAAGGTTTATTGACCAAATATAATAAAGCTTGATGATCAGTGAAAAACTTGAACTTGTTGGACAACAGATAATGTCTAAACTTCTTCATAGCATATACCATGCCTAAACCCTCTCTTTTTGTTGTTGTATAGTTTTGCTCCGCTGCATTTAATTGTCTACTAGCATATGGTATAGGCAAATCTAAATTGCCTTCAGTTGTGGGTTGTGCAAGCACACATCCTATTGCATGATTGGATGCATCTACATGGACATGGAATGGTTTAGTCCAATCAGGAGTGGTCAATATTGGTGTTGTGCACAAACATCTCTTTAGCTCATTGAAGGAATGTTCGCATTCGTCGTTCCACTCAAAATTTGTCAACAAGGCATAAAGAGGTTTAGCTATGATTGCATACATGTGGATAAACCTACGGTAGTATCCACAATGGCCCATAAAGGCTTGTACCTCTTTAACACTCCTTGGCCTTGGAAGTTCCACTATGGCTCTTACTTTATCCTCATCTGTTGACATTCCATTCTTCGAAACAATATGACCTAAGATTTTGCCACACACTTCTCTGGGTTCAGATACACTCGATATTCTCTACACTTGTTAAAAATCTATCTGAGTTCAGGGATGTGGTATCTTCTTTCTTGGGAATGAGCACATAAATCATCCACATATATTTCTAAGCTCTTTCACAAGAACTCTTTGAAGACATGGCACATGAGCCTTTGGAATGTTGCAAGTGCATTTGTGAGCCCAAATGGCATCACACGAAATGCAAAGATTCCCCATTTTGTGGCAAATGCCGTCTTGTGTTGATCTTCTAGGGTGATGGCTACTTGGTTGTAACCTGAAAACCATCGAGGAAGCTATAAACTTCCTTGCCTGCAACACGCTCCAATAAATATTCAGTGATTGGAAGCGGATAGCTATCTCTGATGGTAGCAACATTAACTTTTTTAAGGTTAATACACACTCACAAATTCCCATTCTTCTTTGGCACTACTACAATGGGGGATACCCATTCAATATGCTCAATCTCATAGATAAATCCATCTTCAATTAGCCTATCAATTTCTTCTTTTATTTTAGCTGCATAAGTGTCATTATATGTGTAGGGCTTTTGTTTGGTGGGTTTGGTATCAGCCATCATGGGGATTGTATGAGAGCAAATTTTCGGATCTACTCCCTTCAAGTCTCTACAGTGCCATGCAAACATGTCCCTATATTCCCTTAATAAAGTTACAAGCTCTATTTCTTCTTCTACACTTAGGCCATCTCCTATGTACATACATCGCTCTTCATTCCCGTCAATGGTTACAACAATTTTTTTGGTCTTTTCTTTATTATCATATGCTTCTCCTGTGGTGACCTCTCTCTTAAGCATTCATACCAAAATTTTCCTGTCTTCAATTTCATATTTCTTGAAATTCTCTGGTACTTCAAACAAAGATTCCTCCTCTTCTTGTTTCATTGCTTTTCTTTTCTTTTTCTTTTGACTACCTGCACTTCCTTCCTTTGAATTTACCGTTTTGATACTTGTGAGAGGTTCTTCTTCTTTTTGGGTAAATACTCCTACATCTTCTAGGTAGTGCTCCTCTAAATTAAAGTAGGTGTCCATCACAATGGACTCTAGATCATCATCATTCTCTTCTTCTTCTATGACATTGCTAGGGTCACATTCTTCTAGCAAGGGCTCACACATGAACACTGAAATATCATAACCCTCCTCATCACAATGAGGTGTCCACTATTCTTCATTGACATCAATGTCCATGGTGGCCAAGATTTCTGCCCAACCATGAGACTCAAATTCCTCATCTATAAATATCATTGGTGTATAGGCTGGGTCGTTAATTGGTCTATCTCCTGGAGAAGTTCCTTCTGCTCTCACTTTTAGGCATCTTTCCTCTTCCTATGCAACCTTGCACATCCACAAATGAGTATCTTCATGCATCCAAGATGGATCAGGTGAACTTCAAGAACGCATGGAGATAGAATCTTCTTTCACTTTGTGGATATGATTCCACTGTAGGGGTGGTACATCTTTGAAGGTGTAATCCTTCAAATTGACCTTGGTGGTGACCCCTAAGTATTGTAAGTACAAGGAGTTGGTTCCCCAATCTTGTACAATTTCCAGTTGTCATAGGAAGGGTCTTCCTAGGATCATCTCATAGACATTATTTTTTTCAAAGTCACATATAGCAAAGGTGTGCTCAAACTCTACACCACAAGTGGTTAGAGTTATCCCTTCAAGCAATCCTAGAGGTCTTTCAACATGGCCGTCAACCATTTGAAGCTTCATTCTAGTTGGTCTTAGTGGGGGCTTGCCCCATTGCTTCCATAAGGAGGTGGTAGCAATAGCAACAACAGCACATGAATCTAATGCTTTGGTTGTGTAACCTTGGTAGGTGATTGGAAGATAAGTATTACCTTCCTCACCTTCACTCATGTCTCCTATTTTGTCTAGAGGTGTCTTTGGTACTTTCTGCTTAGAGCCTAATTTTGGCATATTGGAATCAAGTTCTGGAACCTGATCCTTCACATGTTTCCATAGCTCTAGTTTTACTTTTAGCAGCTCTTCTATGGTGAGATGACTCTAAACCTTAGTGTTTTTCATGACATCAATGTTTCTTGGAACCACTGAGTCTTCATTTCTTACCAATATTGCAGGAGCTATGATCTAAAGAGATTCAGATTCCCATGGGCCTGTGAATTATGGCAACTCTTGTAGAGAATTAGATTCAAAATCTAACCTTTAATCTTCTTGTTGCTCTACTTGGTCTCCATAAATAGATGGAATATCTTGGGGAAATTGATAATGAAGATCATCAATTTCAGGAATGGGAGGGGGATTATCCTTCTCCTTTGCTCATTTCTCCTCTTGTATTTCCCACAAGAACTCTTGAGAGTATCGCTGAATTGAAAGAGGTGTTCCATCAATCTATGGAATCAAGAACGTATGCTTTTGTTGGTGGTGAGCTTTCTCTTTCAATAATTGGTTGATCTTGTGGAGGTAAAGAAACATGGGGTTTGTTTACCAATTGCTCTAATCTTTCTAGTAAGCCGTGGAAATGCAAATCTGGTTTGATAGAGTTTGTTTGATTGAACGATTGACTGGTCTCAAGCATAGCCTGAGCTAGCTCTACCATTTTCATGCACATTTTTGTCCATTCAATCTCTAAATCTGCTCTAGGTAGCTTTTGTCTAGGTTTGCAACAATTGGCCCTTCTTGAAGTCGAGCCTGGTAGGCCTTGAACATCATGTCCAAGCCTTCTGGGGTCAGATCTGCGAGAACAGACCCAGGTTGAGGGTTATTTATAGTGGGTGGTGGGGTGGGATGAGGTGGAGTGGATGAAGCTTTGACATGCAAGGGGCTTTGAGATGCAATATCTTCTATTTTTGTTTCTGCATCTTTCAAGCTTTCTTATAATTCTGATAACTTTTTATTCCACTTACGATTGGTTCTCTCTCGGGTATCCTTCCAAGTTCTTGTTTTCCTCTTACTAGGCTCTCCTGATTCACCTGACTCTGATTGATCAGTTGGTTTTGCTTGTTGTATGGCTTGTGCCCTAGTAACTACCTGTATAGGAGCCACATTATTTCTACTTGAACTTGAATCCACCACTAAGTCGACTACATTAATGGGTGTAACCTTGGATGCACTAGAGGGGTTCCTAGGACAATCTCTTGGGAGATGTTCTTTGCTGCACTCAAGACAAAAGCCTTGTATTGTGATGTTTTGTCCTTGTCCCGGAGTCGGTGAGTGGGGACATTCACAAATGAAATGGTCACCCTGACATCTAAAACATGGTCCTCTAGGGGCTTGTGGTCTTAATTGTCTCGATTGGGGCCTAGGGCTGGGATTTGTGTACATGACATTGGAGTATTTTGGCTCCCAATTTTGTTCCATAGGTGGTGCCTCATATTGATACGAATAAGGCTCACTATGTTTTGGTGACTGTGTGTAATAAGGTTGTGGATTATCTTCATGGGAGTAGTCTGAACTGTGAGCATGAGAGTCATTTTTTGAGACCAAAGGGGTCACTGGCACCAATGCTCTATTAAGGTTTTCCTTTGCCATTACATACTTGACTGGAATCACGTTGGTAGGAGATGGCGATTGATTTCCTAGGACTGGTTGTGGCCTATATGTTGCTTGATATTGCTGTTGTGGCCTATAATATGGCTGTTGGTATTGATTCTGATACCTACCCTGCTGGTAAGGTTGGCGAAAATTTTATCTGACAGCCTGCCTATTGTATGGACAATCTTAAGCTGTGTGGTTTGTGTATTTTCTCTCAATAGTGCAATATGGAGCATTCAAGTTTCCTTGGGGTTGAGCCATCATCGGGCATACATTAGTAATGTGGTCTCCTCCACAATTGTAACATCGCTTCAATGAGGTGACCCTTGGCATTTCTTTATTCTGGACTCCTAGCTTTTTGGCAACTTGCTCAGCTATCTCATCTATCTCAATGGAGGTTCTTGTTGTATGACTAGTAGAACTGTCAAAATCCTTATAGAGTTTGGACAGTCCTAACTCCTCACCCAAGTTGTCTTCTACGTCAATGCACATGTGCACACACTCTTCTATGGATCTAGGATCTTTCAAGTACACATATGATCTTAGCTTTGTGCTTAGTAAGCCATCTAAAAACAAGGCCACTTGTTTGGCTGATGTGGGAAACTCTAGAACATGGCATCTTTCCAAGTACTATCTAAACCTTCTTCCTGCAAGTCACACTATTTCTGGGGGTGTCTGCTTGAAGCTGTGGATCAGGGATGATGTGTTATGTCTAATACCACTCTTGGAAAATTCTACAATGAGTTCTTTTAGCAGTTGACCTATGGTTCGATAGTTGCAACTATTTAGGGGTTGAAACCAAGCTAAGGAAATACCCTTAAGATTCAAACCAAATGCCTCGAATTGGTTGAACAAGTCCTCAACTTGTTCAGCTCTTAACACCTGTTTGAACTCGGCCACATGATCATAAGGATCTCCTGATCCCTCAAAATAATTCTTCATTGCCTTAACCACTTGAGAGGGTCTAAGGGTTCTTGGGTGCTCTCGAGGTCTAGGCAATGGAAAATCATGTTCATCTCTTTGATGCCTATGAGTGCTATGTCTCTCCCTTTGAGGTCTTTCATTTTCAAATCCTGATCGTGCTCTACCCGCGGTATGTGCAAAGCTTACCTCAGGTCTCTCTTTGGTTCTTTCCCTCTGGGCTTCATGAGCCTTGGATGATCCTGCTCCTTGGAGGCCATGGGACATATTAGATCTTGGTGGAGGGAAAATCAATTCACCTTGCCAAGTGTATGCATGCCTATCATGTTCTGTTACCAAGAACATTTTCTCAGATGTGTTATCTAGATAGACAACTTTGCCTGGTGTCTCAGGGTCTTTGAATTCATAGATGGTGAGTCTGCCCATTTTACTTGGTTGATCTAGCTTGAATCTCCAAAAGGCTTCTTCAGTTTCTCTATTCAAGAACAATTCTATGTTTTTGTTGTCTTGGGGAATCCACTCTAGAGTATTTACCCTCGTTAACATAGATTTTCTTGGTGGAGTCTTGGGTTCTCGTCCTAGGTCTCCTTGCTCTAAGTCTCCTATCTCGTTCTCCGGAATGATGTTTCCAAACTCATCTGTCCTGTCTGGTAAGATGGTGACCACATACATGGTTCCTTCCTTATCAATGTACGAACCCTCTTCAAACTTGACCACTGGGTGTTCAAGTCCAAAAGGTTGACCTAGATTTTTGAGTTGGACCACTGATCGCCTCAGGCCATCCTCATAGATGTGAGCACCTAATTGGTTGGTGTTAGAGGGCCGCCGAACAACGACAAATGAACTAGGACAGGTGTCTTAAATGTAAAAGTGTTAGACGGCCGCCGAACAAGGACAAAAGTACTAGGACAGGTATCTTAAATGAAAAAGAATCTTTCAGGAAACGCGCAGGTAACTGAAGAATTGCGCACTCTTGTAAAAAAATCCTATATATAGGCAATGAGAAAAGAGTGGCAAGAGCGCCCCATTTGTGGAAATTGCAGTGTATCGTTGGAGTGAGCCTCGTTTTGGGGAGGGTTGTAGACGTATTGTGTGAGTGTGTATGTTGTTGAGAAGATAAGTCCTGCTTTGTTCTGTTCTGTTCTATACTCCGGCTAGTCGATTATTCTCACCTTATTACAGAGTTACGAATCAGTTGTATTGTGTTACGAATCTGTTCGGTAATGATTGAGTGTGTCCCTGAGTGTTATCAAGTGCAGTATGTTGTTTGTCAGTTCTTCGGCGGAGCAGGGGAACGTGAAAAGTAGTCCCGAACTAATTGTCTGTTAGCGTTTCTGTAAGTGACCGAATTCGATACCGTAGCCTACAATTGCTGTTGATTCCAATCACAGGAAGACTAGTAGCTGTAATGGTCTGGATGTGAGTAGGACATCGTTAGTTTATGGTTAGCCGTTTGTTATTAGGAGATTGGTTGTTCGAGTTTAGCATACGATGAGTCCTCATAACCTTAAGGTATAATGTCTGGTTGGTATACCTATCTGCTCTGAAGAAGTACGTATTAGGTGACCTTGTTACTGAAGTATATTTTGCTCATAAAATAAGTAACCGGATTGCTGCCCTCAATCCTGAAGTTCTAATTCTAGTACACTGAACAGTCTTCCGTTGTTCAGAGATGGACACTGAGCTAAGAACGGGATAACATTAGGATTGTGTGATGATTTGGGAAAATAGTACAGGGCCTCTGTCTAACAGACCCCTACCACTCCCAAGGACCCACGTGGCTAAGAGAAAATTTACGGTTAGGAAAGATTCGAAACCGGCTGAACTTGAAGTACTTTGAGTCTGAAAGTGGAAGTAACGATTAACGTTTAACATTTGGCGCCGTCTGTGGGAAAGTGGCATCAGGTTGCCAGTTATCTGTGAAAAGTGGCAGTAGCGTGCCGACTGTTTTTTCAGAATCAAACATTACGTTTATCGTTCGATTGACTGACGGTAGCAACAGAGCCAGATTGTTGCCAACTGCTCAGATAGTGCTACTACGCAATGATACATGCCGGTTACTCGGTCTGGCGAAACGTATCCTAGGAACCATACGACTGGAACACGAAAAGTACTAAAGACAACCCTAGGAGAAGAAGGTATAACGCGGCCTGACCCAGTGGTCAAGCAAGTTAAGGACGTTAGAATTAATTCCGGTCATATTCCGGTGGAACGATCAACACCTTTAGTACATTCTGGTGTCACTTCGACCCAGCCTATCGAAAATACAGTAATTCCAGAATCTACCAAGACGCCGTTGGAAACCAGTTTAACAATCTTGGATAAAGATTCAGAGTTATCCACGATCAGAAATACTCTAGGAAAAGAAATCGGTAAAAGCGGAAAATTACTGCAGTCTGGTACACTTTCAGTTCATTCCGGTGATACTCCGGTGATAGAAACACCAACTGGCGGCCAAGGATTAGCATTTTTTGCGGAATCCTCAGCCCGACCCGCGTGCTTGGAAGAAAGATTTCGGATATTGGACATCCAGAGGAAGGAAAGCTGTTCGAAGCAGAGATCCGAAGTATACTACGCAAAAACAGCACACCGGAAGGAACGCCATCCGGCGATCCCAATTCTGATAGTTCAACCAATCAACCTCAAGATACAGAAGAAGGGCCGAATACACTCACAATGAACGGACAACAACAGCAACAACAGTTATGTCAACCAAGGCCGCCTCCAACAGGAGTAACATACATGAAATTTGGTGGATTCCCAGGAGATGACCCGGATGCTCACGTACGCACTTTCGAGATCAGTTATGCAGTCCTTAACCATCCACCGGATCAGGCATACAAGGCCATTGTTTTTCAATCTACACTGGTCAATGAAGCGGCTAGATGGCTTATGGAATACGACATTAATCATTTCGGTACCTATGATGCAGTAGGAGATGCTTTTCTGCAACGATTCAGGTTAAAGAAGAATCCCGCCAAAATCTTTGATTATTTAGAGAACAACCGACAGAAGGCGAATCAGACTGTCCAGGAATATGCTACACTTTTTAGAACACACTTGCGACAGATACCACAGGCCCACGTTAACTTACCGGATGATGTCATCACGCAGTGGTTTATCAATGGTTTAAACCCGCAATTGAAGCAGATCATGATCATAAGATGTGTCGGAGCAATGATGTTGGATGCAGTCATTGTCATGGCTCTGCAACTGGAATCCAAAGTCGGTGGATTTACAGAAGATCTAGAGTGGTTAAAAACGAACAAAACTATGACTGAAGATATAACCAGACAAGTGTACTGTATCACATGCAAAAATTCAGGTCATACTAGTGCCAATTGTGCGCTAAATCAAACGTTCTACGCTATCTGCAACACTGCCAGACACACCACCGGAAATTGTGTCTACAATGCCAGAATACAGGGAACAGCAACAGTCAATGCTGTTATTCAAGAACATGGACAGGCAGCGAATCACTATGTACCCCCGCAACTGAGAAACAATCAACCGCAAGGATATCGAAACTACCGAGGACAGAGAAACAATAACTATAATGCAAACCGTTGGCAGAACGAACCACCACCGGAAAATCCCAATTTACCACCACCACGCTGTCATTTTTGTGGTGAATTCGAACACATTAGACGATTTTGCAAGGATGCAGCTGAGTATGATCAAAGGAAGAAGGAGCGGCAAAACCCAATGGCCAACATGGTACAAATTACACCGGTAGAAACGCAAACTGCTACAGTCCAGACCCGATCAGGTAAACAGCTGCAGTCAGCAGCAGAAATATTCGAACCAGGGATACGAGAACAACATAGGATGTATAACAGGGCTAGCCACTGGACCGCAACAGAACCACCAGTGTTCCCAGAACCTATTTCGGTGACTCAGACCTCGTCGACAAAGGAAGGAACACAACAAAAGGAAGCAGCAGCAGAGCCACCATCAGCAGTAGACATAACAACAGATACTTCTGCATCAGCAGAGACCTTAAGTTCAAAAGAGCAGGATAACCAATCTCAGCAGGCCTGGGAAGTTTTATCCAAGGCATCTATCACTCTGCCTCTCGGCCAACTACTGGCATTAGTACCTGGGGTTCGACAACAGTTCAGTCCGGTACCTTCTTGTATTCCGGCGACAGCAGCAGTTCAACCGGAACCTGATTCTACGGTTGATCATTCAGTTCCCTTGATTACAGTATGGTATAAAAATCATAAAATTACACAGGTATTGATTGATGGAGGCTCTGGTGTTAACATTGCAACTACAGCCTTATGCAATAGGTTAGGATGGTCCGAAATCGAACCAGTTCAATTTTTTGTCAGAATGGCAGACCATTCTAGAGTCCATCCTGTAGGACTTGTGCGAAATGTACCCATTACTTTACAAGGAACGACCTTCAAAATGAATTTTGTTATACTAGATCTGCCGGAATCCACTTTGGATTACAACCTTCTTTTTGGTCGACCTTGGCTGAAGCATGCGAAGGTAATACAGGACTGGTCTGCACAAGAGCTTACGTTCAAAGATGCCAACCGTAGATATGTGGTAAAATTAGATGCTATACAACCTTGCGAACTTCACGCCAGACCATATTTTGCTGAACCAGTCCACATGTTAGATGGACTATCAGATGATGAAGAAGAGGAATTTCTGAAGAATAACGCTGACTTAATGACCTTAGGGACTGTTGATCTACAGTCCGTAATAGATAACTGGAGTACTTCAGTATGTACAGTTGCACCAATCACCCAAAAAACTAAGCAAGAAGATATTGTGCCAACACATGACAATGAATTACAATCACTATTCCGGTCGACAGATGATACAGAGAAACCGCAACAGTTTTATGTCTACGAAGACCAGTTGACCTCGTACAATCTAGGAGACAAAGATCATCCACGACCTGTAAAGATAAGGCAAAACTTACCGGAAATATTTAAGGCTGATTTGATTCGACTACTTCGCGAATTCTCAGACGTCTTTGCATGGGATTACAAAGATATGAAAGGATTAGATCCGCGCATCTATCAGCATAGAGTCATGTTGAAGCCTGAAGCTAAACCGAATAAGCAGCCCAGCTATCGGATGAATCCCAATTATGCATCACAGGTAAAAGCCGAACTTGATAGATTATTAAAAGTTGGATTCATCGTACCAGTAGAACATGCTGAATGGATTTCACCAATTGTGATCGTGCCAAAGAAAAATAAGCAACTACGAATCTGTGTAGACTACCGGAAATTAAACGCAGCAACAGTACCGGATCCTTTCCCGATTCCCTTTCTGGATACCATGCTTGATAGGGTAGCAGGCCACGAAATGTATTCATTCTTAGACGGATACAGCGGTTACAATCAGGTTAGAATGGCTGAAGCAGATATCCCAAAAACTGCCTTCATTACCAATTGGGGTGTCTTTGCTTGTACGGTAATGTGGTTTGGATTGAGAAACGCACCAAGCACCTTTCAACGATGTATGCAGGAGATTTTCTCTCCTTATCTCAATTCGTTTATGCAAGTATATCTCGATGACTTCTCAATTTTTGGAAAGATGATGGCACATTTGCTTCATCTACGGTGCTGTTTCCAAAAGTGTCGAGACTACAGACTCTGCCTTAACCCAAGCAAATCTGTGTTTGCCGTTTCATGTGGCAAACTACTTGGTCATATTGTATCTGCCCAAGGTATCCGAGTAGACCCAGATAAGATTTCGACAATTTTAGAAGCCCCAGTACCCGCTACTCCGAAAGAAGTAATGCGTTTTATGGGTCAAGTACGATGGCACGGCAGACACTTAAGGTGGCTTGCTCATCTGGCTGTACCACTGAACAGACTAATCACCAAAACTCCCCGACAGTTCGAATGGACTCAAGAATGCCAAACTACATTTGAACGACTCAAGTATCTATTGACGCAGGCCCCAATCTTACAACCACCGGACTGGGACAATCCGTTCCATGTTTTTGTGGACGCTTCAGATGTTGCGATCGGCAGTATTCTGATGCAGCAAACACATAAGTGGTTTCGCCCTGCCTATTACGCCAGCAGAAGGCTTGCACCGGCAGAAAAGAACTATTCTACCACCGAAAGAGAATGTCTAGGATTAATTTACTCCATCAAAAAGTTCAGACATTACCTATTAGGCCGGAAATTTACCTTTCATGTGGATCATGCTGCCCTTGTCTATCTAGTAAGACAACAACATTTAGGTGGACGATTAGCACGATGGGTGCTACTCTTGCAGGAATTTGATTATGAAGTCATTCACCGACCCGGAAATGCACATGCCTTAGCAGATTCTCCTATCTCGCCTAGATTCTGGTGAAGCTCCGATAGGCATAGATGACACGACTCTAGCAATTTATTGTTCTGAACCACTGATCGATGAGACTGCCGAATTACAAGCAACACCTACATATTATGATCAGATTCTAACTTTTCTCACCGAAGGATGCTTTCCATCTGAGACTGCCAGGGCAGTTCGAAGGAAAATGGTAGTCTTTAGCCGCCGATTCCGGTTAGTTGCAGGAGAACTATATTATGTAGATCACACCGGAATCTTACTTCGATGTGTTCCTCCGCACGAAATTAACTCGGTCATCACAATGGCTCATTCAACCCCTACTGGTGGTCACTTTGCCACAAATCTAACTCACCGGAAAATTCTGCAAGGAGGTCTCTGGTGGCCTACTATGTACCGAGATGTGGCCCAATTCGTCAAAAATTGCGATAACTGTCAAAGGTCTGGACAACCACTGCAACGACACTTCTTTCCCTTGCAGCCTATTATGCCACTCGAACCATTTCAGAAATGGGGATTAGATTTTATCGGTCCAATCACACCTCCAACAGTCTTCAGTAACAACAGATACATACTAACCTGTACAGACTATGCAACGAGATGGGAAGAAGCTTGGGCTTTACGGTCTGCTACAGCAGTTGTAGTAGCAAAATGTCTGTTAAATGATGTCTTCCCACGATTTGGCTTACCACTCGAATTGGTGACAGATCAAGGTACTCACTTCGTAAATCAATTAATGAAGGTACTCACCCAATCATTCCAGGTGACACATAAACTCAGCTCTCCATATTACTCTCGTGCCAATGGTTTGGCCGAAAGTACAAACAAATCACTATTGAATATCCTCCGGAAACTGATCATGGAAGCACCGGAAAGATGGGATCAACTACTACCTGCAGTATTATGGGCATACCGAACTACATATAAGGTAACAACAGGTTTGACACCTTTCAAACTAGCTTATGGTTTAGAAGCAATAGCACCCATGGAAATAGTTATCCCAAGTCTGCGTGTAGCAATCACCCAGAAAATGCTACCGGAAGAGTCGCTGACAACACGAATGGACGCACTCAGGGAACTTGATGAGCACCGATGGCTAAGCTTTTTAACCATGCGCGAAGTACAACTAAGGCAAGCCAAGACACACGATCGATATTTGAAGACCCCAATCTTTTCGGTAGATCAGCTTGTACTCTTCTATAACGCAAAATCCGATAGAGCAGCAGGAAAGTTCAAATTACGCTGGTTCGGCCCTTTTAAGATCTCAGAACAATTCGGTCCGGCAACTTTTCGATTGACTACGTTGACTGGAAATCCACTCCCAAAGGTAATTAATGGGTCGAAGTTGCGGCCATATCATCACACCACTAGCCCGCATTAAGTTTTCGACGATGGACCGCATTTTGTTTAATCTTTTCTTTTCCTTCTATATGCTTTTTATAAATAGCCGTGTTTTGTACAATCTTGATGTAACCAGCCGCCCCCTTAACAGTCACTCGAGTACGCACGCCTGCATGAAAACCAGCATTATTCCCGCACTGCACAATGATATCCAACCCCCTTTTCCTCCCCACCATATTGTTTCTACTTAAACTCTGTCGACGACGCCGAAATAAGCTATTGTGTTGTATGTTAGTATTCTGAGCCTTCGTGCATTCTGCATCCGTGTTCATTGTCTATCTCAGTAACCGCCATGGAAGCGATAGCCAACTATGCTGCCTTCCGCGATGGTATCCCTACCGAGGTAGGTGAATACCTGCGTTGCAGAGGGTTGGCCAACTTCGCTGAGTTGCCTTGGCACTCGGTGGAAGCCCATCCTTTCTTCACGCAAATCATCACCGCCATTGCTCAGTCCCCCGCCACCGAATGCCAATGGGTCTTCCTCTCGCTCCCTTCGCGAACAGTCATCACCTTCCAAGCCTTCGCTGAAGCCTATTGCCTCAACCCGCAAGGCCGTGAAAATGGCCCGAGTATTCCCATCGCCCGCATAAATGAACTACTCCCCCGCTCCTCGTCCAACGAATACGCCATTCTCTGCCGCCCCGAACCCGAACGATCCGCCCTGCAATTCTTAGTCGCCATACTCAACCTGCAGAAGCGCACCTACGGCATCTCACGACCATTTTATTCCGCTTTAGAATTAGCTGCCCAAGAACCCGTCAACTTCGCATCATACTTTTTCCTTAGAATCCATAAAGAATGTGTAGCTATCGTGAAGCAACTCCAAAAGGGTACCACCCCGCGCTCTCGCCTTCCCCATATCATCTCATTCCTTTTCCCAGCCATCCTTGCCGCACAACCACCACCCCAAGGTCCCATACTTAGGCACGAAGAATCAGTTCAACCACTCGACGAAGGGGAAGAAGAAGATGAGGAGATCAACCAACTCTTCCGCAATAAGAGAATTCGGATCAGCTCCTCGGAAAGCGAAGCACAAGGATCCGCCGAAAAGAATCAGGACACCCGAAACGCCGAACAAGAAGAGACCTTCCACGACACAGCCACTTCCATCCACAACGAATCATCGGCCGACCACCACGACCAGCAGAATCACACAGAAACAGAACCAGTCTCAACCGAAGAAGCATCAGCACGACGAGAAGATGAACAGCAAGTGATCGACAGCGCACTCAACACCCTACTGAAGGCCGTAGAATCCACCATCGCCCACATTACAGGTGAACACCAACCCACCCATCAGGTAACCCACTCTACATCCCCTGGTCCTCAATCCCCACCAGTCAACCCTTTCTCGCCGCCAATTTCCGAATCTTCTTCATCCTCCCCCAATTATTCACCCCCGATATCCCCCCAAATCCATACCCAAACCTCTACACCACCACAACACCCACTCCTCCTTTCCTCTGTTCCGATCTTTTCTGAACTGGCTAACATGGGCCAACTGCTCATTACCCTCTCACAACAACTTCCGGTACAGATGAGTGAGGTCGCAAATACCATTCGACACGACCTACAACACAAAGTCGACCTCCTGGAAGCCGACATCACCCCACTCCAAGAAGAAGTCGACGCCGTAAAAGCAGAAAATCATCAATTACAGACACAATTAGCAGACCTCCAAGCACAATTTTCGGAACAACAGGCCTTGATACAGCAAAGGGATGCAGCACTAGAGCAGCTTGCCGCCAAAGATCAGCTATTACATGCAGCACACGAAGAAATCCGGGAATTAAAGACCGCACTCCAAGAAAAAGAAGACATCAGCTCATCCCTCGAAGAACTGGTCGAAGAAACGAAGGCCCAGTTGCAGGAAACCATCCAGAAGAATAAAGACCAACAGCGAGAAGCAGCACAAGTCCAAGACGAGCTACGAAGAGCCCAGGAATGTTTGGACGAGGTAAACAGAATGCTGAGACGCCAATTAACCAGGGAAGCAAAATACCAAAAAGATCTGGCAGATGCTCGAAGAGAACGAGATGCATATTCCAAAACGATTGAATTTCAGAACCAGCATTTCGAGCGACTGGATAACCAACTGCGAAATCAGAAGGATCGAGTCACGGAGATGCAGCAGAAAGTCACCGAAATGAAGACATCCCGGGACGCTGCATTATCCAATGATTTTTATTTACAGGAGGCCTTTTTGCAAACCCAGGCCAAAATCTTGCTTACTGAAGCAATCACACTTAGTTTCGTCAGAATAGATGCGCAGATCTTAGAACCCGACACTCTGAAGCAATTATTAGAAACCCTTAAGAAAAAAATAGCTTGTACATTTAGATTAGCCAGGAATATGTACCTCGAAGGCCTCATAGAAGAATAGTAAAATTCGACCATGCGAATTCATAATGTAACGATGAGTTCGAAATAAGTATGATACCAAGGTTTTGTTTCATGATATTTTTCGCACATGTAAAGACTTGCTAAGTCCAGCATCGATCTACGGAATAACACGCAGAATGATGATTTTTACTCATGCTACAATTTTGATAAGGGGAATGAAGTGTCATGTCCGAATGAGATAGAATCATTCCAGCGAATGGCAGTTCAAGCTCTGGTGCTTATAAAATGCGTCTGCCTAGCATAGTATTCTTCAGTATAGTATTCTTCAAGCTTCGGCGCTAGTTAACAAACTTCTAGCATATTATTTTTGGCGACTCTTACAATCATGTCTGAATCCGATATACTAAGATGGCGACTCAGGAAGCGCGCAAATGCACAGAACCGTGTTGTGACTACAACAGACACTACATTACAGGATGATGAAGATGACTCAATGACTTCTGCAACATTAAAAGTTCAGCATAACAACATATTATTTTCCACAGAATTTAAAATAGAGCTCGACATCCATTCTAGGAGGAATGAGAACTGGCTACGGAGGATCGGACTCCTCCAGTTTGCTCAGCTACCATGGGAGCAGTGGACAGGTAATGAAGATGCAGAGAATCAGTTACACAACATCTGACAAACAAAAGGCCTCATTTTAAACCAGGTACAATTTTCACCACAGTTAGTTTCAGCCATATTTAAACTGCCGCTGTATGATGATGCACGCTTTCCTAAATGTTCGAATGATGATCTGAGAAAAGAATTTGGAAACTGCGAAGGCCGCAGAAGATATTACATGATGAAAAATGCCACATATCAGCGCCGTGAACAATTCAAGTGGTATTTAGAGAAACTCTGTTTCTTAGTTAAATTTGATTTGATGTCTAGAGAAAATTTCTCACCATTAGTACATGCCGAGGGAGGTGGTAGAGTTAGCTGGACACACTGGCTATATAACCATCTCTATACACAAATCTTTGTCGGGGATAAGCGAAGATCCCAAACCAATAGCAGACTAGCAGTATATTTAGCTGCTATATTCAAATTTGTGCAGTCATTGAAAGAGCAGAAGCTGAACTGGTCCCAACATATTAATTCCTGTGATCATAACATGATAGACACAGGACACCCACACAGTGCAGAGCAAGAGGAAGGAGAACAAATTTCCACATCATCTGCAAATTTATTTCACACAGGTAATAGCGAACAGAACAAGACAGTAGGAACGCCATTTAGGCTGTCGATTAAACCAAGGATGGAAGACCACTTACCCACTGTCAGTCCAGGGCAATTACCGGAGGACAATCTCCAACCAGATTATGTGACAGGGATGCAAAATAAATTACAGGAAGTTTCTCAATATTTGCATCAACAAGAACAATTGCTTCAGCAGAAAAAAGAATTATTATTCGCTAATATGAATAATTCCAATTCATTATTAGAAAAAATGACACAGATGCAAAAGGAACTGGACGACAAAGAAGGCTTACTGAAGGAGTTACAGAGTAACCAACGGCAATTAATGGCGGAATTGATTAACGCTAAAAAGTTTTTTCAAGAATTTCACCAGTGGCAGCAAAATATACAAAAACAGATCCAAGACGAAATGATGAGCTTTTCTACCATGAATGCCAACCTGCAAGCAGAAAATGAAATTTTGCATTCAAGAATACAGGTTTTGCAGGAATTGGAAAGGCAGATATTAAAAGATGAAGGAGTAGAACTGAATGCCACATTAATGACGAATGTGGATATAGATTTATTAAAACAACAATTGGATAGTCGTGTCCAAAGTATTTGGACACTTTTTCGTAGAAGATGGCTTGCTATACTTGTTCCTCCACTTGAACAAGTGCGGTCATGTTTTGTGTCGGTCCATGAAAGTCATCTGATTACTGTAATTCAGAAGCAAGAAAAGCAGCTTGAAGAATACAAGCAGAATATTAAAGGATTGCAAGAGGAGCTATTACAAAAGAATATACAGGAAAAGCCAGAAATGATTCGGGAGCAGAACTCTGAAATAGGCCTTCAGGCAAAGCAAAAGAATGTCGAAGACGATAATGCACTTGTGGGTTCGAGTCCACCGTGCGTGCCAGTGTTAGAGGGCCGCCGAACAAGGACAAATGAACTAGGACAGGTGTCTTAAATGTAAAAGTGTTAGACGGCCGCCGAACAAGGACAAAAGTACTAGGACAGGTATCTTAAATGAAAAAGAATCTTTCAGGAAACGTGTAGGTAACTGAAGAATTGCGCACTCTTGTAAAAAAATCCTATATATAGGCAATGAGAAAAGAGTGGCAAGAGCGCCCCATTTGTGGGAATTGCAGTGTATCGTTGGAGTGAGCCTCGTTTTGGGGAGGGTTGTAGACGTATTGTGTGAGTGTGTATGTTGTTGAGAAGATAAGTCCTGCTTTGTTCTGTTCTGTTCTATACTCCAGCTAGTCGATTATTCTCACCTTATTACAGAGTTACGAATCAGTTGTATTGTGTTACGAATCTGTTCGGTAATGATTGAGTGTGTCCCTGAGTGTTATCAAGTGCAGTATGTTGTTTGTCAGTTCTTCGGCAGAGCAGGGGAACGTGAAAAGTAGTCCCGAACTAATTGTCTGTTAGCGTTTCTGTAAGTGACCGAATTCGATACCGTAGCCTACAATTGCTGTTGATTCCGATCACAGGAAGACTAGTAGCTGTAATGGTCTGGATGTGAGTAGGACATCGTTAGTTTATGGTTAGCCGTTTGTTATTAGGAGATTGGTTGTTCGAGTTTAGCATACGATGAGTCCTCATAACCTTAAGGTATAATGTCTGGTTGGTATACCTATCTGCTCTGAAGAAGTACGTATTAGGTGACCTTGTTACTGAAGTATATTTTGCTCATAAAATAAGTAACCGGATTGCTGTCCTCAGTCCTGAAGTTCTAATTCTAGTACACTGAACAGTCTTCCGTTGTTCAGAGATGGACACTGAGCTAAGAACGGGATAACATTAGGATTGTGTGATGATTTGGGAAAATAGTACAGGGCCTCTGTCTAACAGACCCCTACCACTCCCAAGGACCCACGTGGCTAAGAGAAAATTTATGGTTAGGAAAGATTCGAAACCGGCTGAACTTGAAGTACTTTGAGTCTGAAAGTGGAAGTAACGATTAACATTTAACATTTGGTGCCGTCTGTGGGAAAGTGGCATCAGGTTGCCAGCTATCTATGAAAAGTGGCAGTAGCGTGCCGGCTGTTTTTTCAGAATCAAACATTACGTTTATCGTTCGATTGACTGACGGTAGCAACAGAGCCAGATTGTTGCCAACTGCTCAGATAGTGCTACTACGCAATGATACATGCCGGTTACTCGGTCTGGCGAAACGTATCCTAGGAACCATACGACTGGAACACGAAAAGTACTAAAGACAACCCTAGGAGAAGAAGGTATAACGCGGCCTGACCCAGTGGTCAAGCAAGTTAAGGACGTTAGAATTAATTCCGGTCATATTCCGGTGGAACGATCAACACCTTTAGTACATTCTGGTGTCACTTCGACCCAGCCTATCGAAAATACAGTAATTCCAGAATCTACCAAGACGCCGTTGGAAACCAGTTTAACAATCTTGGATAAAGATTCAGAGTTATCCACGATCAGAAATACTCTAGGAAAAGAAATCGGTAAAAGCGGAAAATTACTGCAGTCTGGTACACTTTCAGTTCATTCCGGTGATACTCCGGTGATAGAAACACCAACTGGCGGCCAAGGATTAGCATTTTTTGCGGAATCCTCAGCCCGACCTGCGTGCTTGGAAGAAAGATTTCGGATATTGGACATCTAGAAGGAAGGAAAGCTGTTCGAAGCAGAGATCCGAAGTATACTACGCAAAAACAGCACACCGGAAGGCACGCCATCCGACGATCCCAGTTCTGATAGTTCAACCAATCAACCTCAAGATACAGAAGAAGGGCCGAATACACTCACAATGAACGGACAACAACAGCAACAACAGTTATGTCAACCAAGGCCGCCTCCAACAGAAGTAACATACACGAAATTTGGTGGATTCCCAGGAGATGACCCGGATGCTCACGTACGCACTTTCGAGATCAGTTATGCAGTCCTTAACCATCCACCGGATCAGTCATACAAGGCCATTGTTTTTCAATCTACACTGGTCAATGAAGCGGCTAGATGGCTTACGGAATACGACATTAATCATTTAGGTACCTAGTCCTTGGAACTCCTTGGATTCCTAGTCCACCTGAGGGTCAGCTTCAAAATACTATAACCAATAATCCACGTATTACTTTTACCGTAAGACTTTTTGGTAGTACTTACCACAAGCTTTCCAACAAGCCCAAAATCACAACAAATAGATTTTGTATGAGAAAGTTATGCCAGTTCAGGGTTCTGGGGGTTAAAACAGGGAAACAGGACCTCTCTGGGATTGCTTCAGGACAGGTGATACATGATACTTGGGCAGTATCAGCGTTACTTGGGAACAGACGATACACGATACTAGGAATTCCATGATACATGACACTTGGTGGCAAGATACATGATACTTGATGTTGGCAATACGTGGACTTCAGGATACAGGATATTTGGGAAGTATCACGATATTTGGACTAGGCGATACACGACACCTGAGTGTCGACGATACATGACACCTGAGTGTCGATGATACACGACACGTGAGTGTCGGTGATACACGACACCCGAGTGTCGGTGATACACGACACCGAGCGACACTTGGATGTCGTGACACTAGGCCCTGAGCACGACACTTGGATATTGCGACACTTGGATACAAAATGCAGTGCTACCATTGGACTTCCTGATACCTACATTGAAAGTAGCACAAGAGCATGATTGGACAGGCCATGAACTCTCTTCAAGGATCTTTGATCTTGAATGATTAGGTGAAACACGATTGAGAGCTGCAGAAGGAATTTATGCAGCCAAGAAGAGGCAAAAAACATATTTCGACGCACATGTGAAAGATAAGGGTTTGAAGGCAGGAGACCTAGTCCTAGTCTACACTTTGGAACAACATGCACGGAAACTAGAGAAGAGAGGTTATGGACCTATGATCATAAATAGGATCTCTACAAGTGGAGCAGTTCAATTAGCTACATTAGAGGGTGATGTTCTTCCTAGTTACATCAGCGGATGCATAGTCAAATTATACCAGGAACCCCTCACGGAGGAGATGTTAAATCGACTCAATACCACAAAGAAACATAAAGAAGAGGAAAAGCGAATTCGAGAAGAGGCAAGGCAGAAGCATTGGAACACATCGGAAGAATGAAGTTGAGAAGACAGGATAGAGATCAGCCTAGGACAGATGACTATGCGCACCCAGGATATCACATGGCTACGTGTGAAGTTTCAGGTATGAGCTCTCATAGAATAATTGATCGACGTCCTTTTGTAACCTTAGAGATAGGACAAGGAAAGAGTGCAAGGAATGTAAGGGCCTTGATTGACTCAGGTGCAGCCACTAGTGCTGTTAAATTTTCTTACTGTCAAAAGTTGAAATTAAATGTCAATCCTATAGAAGCATATCTCATAGGATTCGGAGGCATGGAGACCCCTTGCATGGGCGAGGTGGAACTTCCCCTCTACATTCAAGATGTTTTACTCACAGTTAAAGTACTAGTGTGTCAAGACGAGGACCTCACTGAGCCTCTTGTCTTGGGTCAAGACTGGATTTATGATCACGCAGTCAACCTAAACCTAAGAAGTGGACTTCTTCAGGTCTGGGTAAATCAGAACCGCATTACACTTGAATTAGAGAATGAAGCACTCAAGGAACTAGGAAAGGCACACACTCCTGGTCCTTCTAGGAGTACACATGAAGATGACCATGCTATTCTTGTCCAAAAATATGTGATGCAGAGGGATGATTGTCTCAATAAAGAAGTCAAGGGTACAACGAAACTCCCTTCTTTTCCAAAGGCCATAGGGATACGACAACCAAAGGCAGATAAAATACAGAAGAAGCAGACTACCTATGCTCGAAGCCAAAAGAAAGTACGAAGCAAGGTGTCCCAGCCACCAAAACAAATATGGGTGCGGAAAGGTGAGCATCCTATTGCGGTCAAGCCACAACAACTGGCTCAACTTCCTATTAGTGATCAACAACACGACACTAATAAGAAGTCTTCCAAAAATTCTTCTGTGAAAGTGACGTCTATCTGGGTACCCAAGAAGTTGATGAAGGCTGGCCCACAATCAAGACAAATTTGGGTGCCTAAGGCTTGCTTGCGGCCTCAAATAGCTACACAGAAACCACACCCTGTACAACATGGTTCACTCGAAGAACTGATACCCACTCCTATACATCATGCACGAACACATATCCACCCATGAGCACGAGTCAAATCACTTGTGAATGGGTCCTTAGAAAGCCTCATTTCCAAGCAGACACTCTCACAAAGCCCTCGAGAGTCTCCACAGAACCAAAATCGAAAGCCATCCACTGTGTTTGGCTACCCAAAGCTTGTAATAAACCCCCCGACCCCCACTTGTAAATTCACTGCATCTTTCCATTTAGCCCATAGGACAATTCATCCACTAACTACACCCACAATCACCGAGCACTCACTGACTACTAACTTATCACTAAAAACTCATGTTAATGTTGTAACGGGGACACATGACCACTTGGTGTCCATTTGCAATGTTAACATTCATTTGTATATTCTCACAGAACTGGTGACCAGTCCCTTCAATATGGTCGAGGCTGCAGGAACTATCTCCCAGGCAGGCACCGGCCCTCAGATTGGACATTGAAAGTCTCCCCATTGAGGAGGAGTTGAAGGAAAGACCACTGGCATTGAGAGCATTACATGCCATACCTGTTTAGAATCCTCCCCAGGGGCACACATCACTAGTAAGCAAAAACTCACATTGGTTCAGTGATGTGGAAGGACCTCTTGGAGAAGGCACTTACTTGTGGGAGGCACAAATAGAGTTCAATGGACGCTGGGGCAGGTATCACTTCTTTACCAGAGAGTTTGAGAGGCTTCAAAATAATGAAGGGTTGAAACCGATATGGAAGAAGGCTGGACTATATGATTACTTCAAAGCCCAGTTACCGAAGCTGGACTTTCTAAGGTGTTCATACTTGATTAACACCCTCACTCCTAGTAAAGAGAAAAATGGGTATAGCACCTTTGTCCTACCATCTCTTACAAGAGGTAATGAACTGAAGCGCTTCAAATTGACTAACAATTTGGTAAGGGAAGCTCTCGATATGAAAGGTATGCATATCCCCACAGAGAAGGAGACAATGGTCCCAGACAACATGAAGAACAGGAACCTGACTAAACTGAAGGACATGGTGGCAATGACACCAACTATTGCTATTCACCTTCGAATGTGCATGCAACATTTTGCGTTCCCTGCTCAAGAGAGATTCACGATGCCACCCAAGAAGATATGGTTCAGTTTATACTTAGCAGACGCCTTCAATTTGACAATCAACATGCCTCATTGGATACACTTGGCACATCAACGATGGTATAAGAAGCAAAATTCAGTACTTTATGGATGCTATGCTCTTACAAGGATTGCTTACCGATGCTTGGCATATGATGTGCCAATTCAAAGGGCACTTGTTTGGACCAGGGTGCAAGAATTTCAACGAAGACTATCAATCGCAGGGCCTCCATCCAAGAAAATGAGGGGAGCAGTTCAGATGCCCTGTGCACAGGCCCGCGGTGCCACACTGACACCGGACACAACCCCATGACTTCCAAGGCGAGTGCAACCCTTCACTATCAGATTACCAAGGCATAGCGTAGAAGGACCAAATCTGGTGTTTCCACCTATACCCACCACCAACTTAGAGTTCCCTCATGGCTTTACATTGGAAGATCTAACTGATGAGGAGGTAGCAAGAATAATTAATGCTACTAATTTGGAAGTTGAGGCAGAGCAAGCAGTCATGGACCAATCCCATCCAATCCAACCAGAAGTCGTCGAAGTAGATGAAGATGAAGAGGAGATTGCAGAAGAGGACCAAGAGGATGAACAAGAAGGACTATCCGACGAAGAAGAGCATGAATATGAGCAAGAAGTTGTACCGGAACTTGAAGGTGCCCCTGCTTATACGAAGCAATTGAAAAGACTGTATGATACCATCAACCGAGTTCAAGAACAACACAAACTATCCCTGGCAGCAGGAAAGACCCTAATGAACCAGATCTTGGAAGATGAAGGTGTGGACGAGCAATACGGGGCAACCCTTGACATGATTGCTGATGCATTGGGGGTACCTGAGATAGTGCATACGGCTCTCGCACACTCGCGAAGATCGGAGCGAAGATATGGCAGACGTCCCCCTAGACCAGGGAAACAAATGAATGTCTTGGTATCAGAACCACAGGGCACCACATCCACCACCACGGGCACAAACCATACCATTAATCACATTGATGAAGCCCATACCTCAAGTGCACCCCCGTCACCCCCTTTACCACCCTCCCCTCCAACTCCACCACCTTCACCCACTGTCACCACCACTGTCACAGCCTCAGATTTCACTTCCCATACCGAAGCACAGGCTGTAAGTCAACCCTCACAATCCGCAGAACCTATCACCACCCCTATTGTAAATGCCATCACTGACACTGTAATTCTAACTGTCGCCACTAAAAACCCCATCCCCCCTATCACACTTCCTGGTGGTTCATATTCACAACTGCACACACCACTTTACACCTTCACGACCATCACCACACCGACAATTCCCATGTACACAATCACTCCCACGAGTGCATCCACACATGACTTCATGGACATATCACCCACTTTCGCACCTCTCCCTTCCCCCATATTCCCACAATCTCCCATTCCCCCACCACCTACTTCACCCTCCTCGAGCACAGCATACACACTCCCTTTCCCTTTTCCCTACCCTCCTGCATTCAACACCTTCCCAGCATCCACTCCTGTTAATAATGTATTTAATACTTTGTACCACTGTATGTCTCAATTACAACAACATTACCAACACCTAGATGCTCAGCATACGAGCCTGTTCAGAAACCATGAAACGCTACAAGAAAGATTCATTAATTTAGAGAAGGATAAGAGGCTATTACAACAACAGTTTAATACCTTGCAAGCACAACATGATCAGTTAGTAGCCAATCCACCCCAGCCAGATACAGAAGAAAAACAACAACTCGATAAAATGTTACACGCCCAAATAACCGACAATCTCAAGCTTCAACGTAACCTCGCCTTACTACGAAAACACATGTCCGCAACACTTGAAGAGAATAAAAGACTGCAAAAACAGAATGAAGAAAACCTAGAAGCAGCAATGGAGGGATCCCCGCAGGAAATCAACCCAGAGCATTTCAAGGCCATCCCATCTGAAAATATGCAAATCGTGTTGGAAACACACGCCGATCTCTTGGAAGCACACGCAACCTTAGAAAAAGAGAGGGATGACCTACTAAAGCAACTGGCAGCTTAGCAAGAGTCACCAAAAGCAGTCACAACCGCAACAGACACATCTGAAGAACAACTGGAAGAACTACGAAATAAAGTTCTTCAATATGAGCGTCAACCCTCTCCCCTCGTGGAGCCGGAACTTGAGGACTTAGTTCCAATTGAAGTTGAGGAGATTTTTGAAGACCCATATGTACCCATAGCACAACTGGAAGAACTACGAAATAAAGTTCTTCAATATGAGCGTCAACCCTCTCCCCTCGTGGAGCCGGAAGAACTGGAAGAACTATGAAATAAAGTTCTTCAATATGAGCGTCAACCCTCTCCCCTCGTGGAGCCGGAACTTGAGGACTTAGTTCCAATTGAAGTTGAGGAGATTTTTGAAGACCCATATGTACCCATGCCTGCACCAGGGGGTAAGCAAACAGAGGAAGGAATGGACACAATTGAGATCGAAGCTCCTGAATGGATGCAAAAGTTAGAGAAGGTTGGTGCAACCCATGATGAGAGAGTTGCAGTACAGATAGAGTCGATGTCCCGATTGGAAGAAGTCATCATCAAATCGGATTACTTTAGAAACCTCTCCCATCATCGGTGGATTGGCACGTCCAATGATTTGTATGTTCCATTCTGCGTATTAATGGCAGATTATAATGCTGAAATAAAGCAATGCACAACAAAAGAACCAACCTCAGCAACACAGTTTGCACCATACGACATTCCTGCAAGCGCCACACATGATAATATATTTCAACCTACCTGGAGGATATCTCTGCTTGAAACATACCCTGAGATGGTACACACTTGGAATAACATGCCTTTATACATAAAGTATAACCCATGCTACTGCCCTGTCTTTCGACGAAGTTCTTGGCTAGAGTACACCAAACCAGTTTTGACAGTTAAAGGATATGAAAAGTGGCTAAACTATGTGTACTTAGCACCCCCTCGTGGCCAACCCATGGTCGGCTACATGATTTCAACCATCCAACACTGGGCAGTCAGATTAAAAAATGTACCAAATATCATGGCACAGATGTGCCTCAAAATATTTGAGTTAATGCTGATCACTTTCAGAACCTTTAGAAATCTCAAAGAACCTCACCTTTCAGCTCTCGGATTCAATGAAGGCAACCATGATCTTGCCTATGATATGAGCACAACACCACCCATCAATATTGTCTATGCGTGGCATGCTCGTATCAAGTATCTACCAGCCTACTTCAAGCAAACATTTGAGGAAATGTTTATCACAGGGTTATGGGAATATCATTCCAAGATATTCATACCCAAACCATCTCACCTATTACAGCTATTTGCGGTTGAACAGGCTCTACACTCAGAACAGCTACGCATGGCACATCCAGAGGTACCCGGGCCAGTAGATTGGGATGCCCTACTCACTGATTTGGCCAAAGGGCTGAGGATAGCAGAACATCACTTAGCCACAGATGTCATGGAGTACTACATCCAACGGTCCACGCAACAAGGGTCTGTCAGAGACGACAGACGCGAGAGAGGGGGGAGTGTTGGAAGTGGTCAGGGCAGTAGTGTTGGCAGTGGTCAGGGCGGTCAAGGACTTACAAGACAAGGGAGCCAACGAGAAGGGCCAAGCAGGCAAAGCAGTCAAAGAAGATTTGGCAAATAGGCCCATCATTTTTCCTGAATTAATACTTCCCAAATAGTGATTTTAGTCACTTTACACCATTGTAAATACCATTCCACCTTTTTGTAACTCCATTTTGTGCAAGCCAAGGAGTCCTTGAGCTTGAGGAGCACTAGAAGTACCTATCTATCAATTTTCATATTTTTTAGACTTTGTTTGAGCCCTCAAATAGGCCCTAGAACCCAATTTTTAACTAGGCTGGACACTAGGTCTGGACAGGGCCAAAGCTAGTCAAAAACTATAAAAAGAGCTAGAGAGCTCATTTTTGAGGTTAGCTTGTTGTAAAATTGAACTTGTAAGAGCACTTTTGAGAAATCTAAAGAACTCCATTGTCTCTCTCTTTGTTCTTGCCTTGTGTGCGCATGTGTGTGCATGTTAGTGTGCTTCTCACTCACACACTTGTGCCATCACTTGTTCGAGGTCTTCATACCATCCTCATGTCTTCCCGGATTGACATTAAAGGAGGTGCTACTCATCACTGAGCTACAATCCACATGGACATGGAATGGCTTGTTCCAATTTGGTGTAGTCAAGATTGGTGCTGAACATAATCGTCGTTTAAGCTCATTGAAAGATTTCTCATATTCATTAGTCCACTCAAAATTGGTCAAAAGTCTGTACAGAGGCTTTGCAATGATGGCATACATGTGTATAAAACGTCGGTAATAGCCACAATGCCCCATGAAAGCTTGTCTGTTTTCTTTGTAGGCATATGATCCAGATTGGAGCCTCAGTTGCACACTTGTTTGTCACCATGATTTGCTATTCTATTAGCAAATGTTCATTGATTTGATGTTGTGGATGGTGATTCCCACATGGTTATTTTGTTTCTAGAGTCCATTTTACAGAGGAGATGCTACCGAAATTTCATTGGCTTTTATGCTAGAAGAGAGCTCTAGTGGATCTTGAAGCTTGTGCGATAGCTTTGGATCATTGACTATCTCCATTCACTTGGACTTGGTCACAGGTTATTTGTGATAGATTGGATCATCTTGCAGGATTCATTCTTGAGTGGTAGGTGTATCACCATTCTATTGGCATGTATTGCCATCAGTTTTTGGCATGTGTATTTGCCATTATCTTTGATTAGATCAGTGACAGGTGGTGACAGATTACTCATTGTTCTTTGGTTATTGGTTATCTTGTTTGATTGCTCAATTTACAAGGGATACTCTATATAAATTTTCCCAAGATTCTTTCACATCTACTTGGTCACTTAGGAGACTTGGTGAGCAATCTTATGCTCATGGTTTTATGTGCATGCTAGATGCATGGTTATGTGATAGGTGGTTCACATGGTTCCTTCTCCATCGAGACATTTGTGATGTGAGTTATGCATATGGATATGCAGGTGTGATCCTATTGGTGATAGAGTATTGTTTCTAGTCTCGTTACATTGTTAGTCTCTTGGATTGCCAGCATGGTATCTTCTCGGTTTGATGGCACTGACTTTCCGAGATGGAAAGCTCAGATGTGGCATACATTGGTTCGTGCAGGGTTACACATGTATGTGCATAGAGATGCATAGAGGCCTCATGATATGCCCGAACACATATGGATGGATATGGATGCATTCGCCAGCTCCACTATCCGATTACAGCTTGTGGATTCTATATATAAGTCTATTATGTATGAGGAGACGAGTAGTGCATTATGGCAGAGACTACATGATATGTATGCGAGTCCATTGACTCATGTGAGACATAGATCACATCAATGACTTCGATGTTGGCACTGTGGTCATGAGGGCCATATTCTACGATGTTGCTTCAGGAGGATGCGACGACGATGCCAGAGATATGCACATGATGCAGGTCAGGTAGTGATTTCAGGAGAGTCTATGGCAGTTGATTATGCCAGTGATGGTGATATCACTTTCTCCTATGCTTCATCTCATGATTCCTCTTGCTCATTAGATAGCACACATATGGCTTGGTTGCTTGATGCATTAGCCAGTATTCATGTTACTCCACATCGTGAGTGGTTTTGTCGATTCTCAGGTGAGAGTCGTGGATGTGTGTAGTTGCCTGATGGTATGACATATGACATTGAGGGTGCTGGAGATGTATGCCTTATGCTACCTAGTGGAGCATCACTTATGCTCAGACATGTATGCTATGTGCCTTCATTCCCTATGAGCTTGATTTCAGTTAGCCAGTTACAGGAGAGCAGATGTTATGCATTCCTTAGTGAGCATCATTTTCAGTTGCAGTTGGGACAGCTTATGCTTGTCAGAGGTGCCAGAATTGGGCATACGTATCCACTACAGGTACTTCATGTGAGAGACAGTCTCGTCTCAGTGGGAGTTCAGCCTTATGTGCGATGTGAGACTCGTCATGTATCATTTTTTCTACCTACAGATAGGTCTATGGACATTCTTGATGCACATGTATGGCAGGATTCAGATGCTCAGATGGATGCATATGTAGAGCATGTTTCGGATGCTCATGATGCTGATGTAGAGCATGATTTTATTGATCATATAGATGCTCTTGTGGAGCGCGCTTTGGATGATTTTTTGGATGCTTTAGAGCATGATGTGGATGCTCATGCAGAGCATTATGATTATACTCAGTTAGAGTGTGATCATCGGTTTGACATTGGTGTTGATGTTGTGCAGTTAGCTCATGTGGAGCATGATCATACACTTGGTGTGGTAGAGCAGGATTGCTCTCATGGTACACAGTGTATGGTAGAGCATATTAGCTCTCAGGATGCACAGCTAGATACATCCTTGGTTGCGAGCATGACTGATTTAGATGTTGATGAGTCAACGATCATGCAGTCATTCTTGGATTTGCTCATGCCAGATGTTGACACAGATATATCAAGACATGTTAGTCTTGATTATGGTGCTTTGGATTCCTTGGATACAGGCATGGCTGACATACTTAGGTTAGCGAGGATAGCACATGTTTCGTCAGTATTCGGTAGTCTGATGTACGAGTTGTTATGCTCGAGACCAGACATTGCAGTTGCGATTGGAGCATTTGCACTTGGATTTGTTAGTCGTTCGATGATTGACACACGCATAGAGTGAGTGGGAGCTTTGCAGGAACTTCATGAGTTCTTGCATCAGTCATATGTGAGCTCGACTCTTGTCGATATGAGTCTAGAGCAGTTTGAGGTGCATGGATACACCTTGTTCGAGGCAATTGGTGTAGGTTGATCTAGTATGGGTAGAGATCCGGACTCTTCCTGTACATTATTGTATAGTCCTACATCATTCTTTGTATATGTTACCACTTATGGTCACATTGACCCTTAAGTGGGAGATTGTTGGGGATGTAAGGGTCATGTGACCTTACTCCCATATTCATATATATACATCATATATAGAGTATTGCCTCAAGAGAGATCATTATGTGGGTTTCGAGGCTCCCACGCATGTCCGCGCGTCTCTCCTCTCTTCTCTCTCCCTCCATCTCCTCCTTCTTCCTCTTGTTCTGCACACCAAAGCCCTTCAGGTTGCAGGTTTTATGTTACTTTCATTGATGACCATACACGCAAACTATGCGTATATCTTATGAAAGAGAAGAGTGAGGTGTTCAATCACTTCTAGAATTTTAAAGCTATGGTGGAAAAGCAGACAGAGAACTACATTCAGACATTAAGATCTGATGGAGGATGTGAATACATGTCAAATGAGTTCAGCAGTTTTCTAAAAAATCATGGAATTCGGCATCAGTTTTCATGCAGGTACACACCGCAACAGAATGGTGTTGCTGAATGCAAAAATAGACATATTGCAGAAATAGCAAGAGCCTTGATGGCTAAGAAGAATATGCCTCATTGTTATTGGGCAGAAGCTGTGCATACTGCTGTATACATCATGAACAGAACTCCGACTATTGTTGTACATCAAGTTACACCTGAAGAGAAGTTTACAGGTAAAAAGCCAAACTTATCACATCTGAAAGTTTTTGGTTGTATTGCATATGTACATGTCCCAGATGAATTGAGGACGAAACTTGATCCAAAAGCAGAAAATTGTGTCTTCATTGGATACTCCCTTGAGCAAAAGGGATATAAATGTTATAACCCACTCACACGACAGATAAAGGTGAGCAGATATGTGGTATTTGATGAAATGTCAAGCTTCTATGCAGATGCCAAAGAAGGTCTGAGTCTTGAACCAAATGACAAAGAAAATGCTGAAGAATCAAGTACAGAATCTCAAGTTTTGAGTGGACCAGATGCATCACCAAGCAATAGTTCCAACTCAAATCCATGGAGTGGAAGATTGTGTGGAGATTTCAGTCCAGCAAATTCATCAAATACATCCAAGAAAGGTAAAGAAAAGCTTTCTGCTGGTAGTAAAACATGTGCAGGTTTTGAAGATGTTGATGGAGATTCAAGCGGTTCAGAAAAGAGCCTTCATGAGGAACTTGGATTTCCCTCTGTGAAGACTCCAAGAGTAAGAAGGGCACATGTAGATGAAACAAGGAGAAGTGACCCAGACCCAAGAAGATCAGGGAGGAAATGCCGAATTCAGTGCAACCATTGACGTATGATAGTTATATGGCTCGTCATTGTGCCTACATGACCAAGGTAATACAAGATGCTAAACCTTCTTGTTTTGAAGATGCAATTGGAAGTGCAGATTGGGAAAAAGCTATGGATGAGGAGATGGCTGCACTTTATGGGAATGATATATGGAAGCTGGTTCGATTGCCGCAAGGAAAAAAACCCATAGGATGCAAATGGGTTTACAAAGTAAAGCATAATGCTGATGGTAGCATAAATTATAAAGCACGACTGGTACTTGTTGCATTAGCTACAACAAAAGGATGGACTTTGCATCAGATGGATGTGAAGAATGCTTTTCTACATGGTGACTCTTACAGGAAGAAGTATATATGGACCAACCACAAGGATATGAAGATTCAAAGCATCTAGAATATGTTTGCAGGTTGCAAAAGGCTTTGTATGGGCTGAAGCAAGCCCCTCGTGCATGGCATGCAAGGATTGCTAATTACTTAACCAGCATTGGGTTTTCTATGTGTGATGCAGATCACTCACTATATGCAAGGAAGGCTGATGATGGCATCACTATTGTGGCTATTTATGTTGATGACCTGATTGTGACATCAAAGAGGTAAAGAAACTTCTTATGCAGGAATTTGACATGAAAGATGTTGGTGTGTTGCGCTATTTCTTGGGCATTGAGTTTATACATACAGAAATAGGTATATGGATGTCGCAAAGCCAATATGCCTTGAATATGCTGCAAAAGTATGGTATGGTTGATTGTAAGCCAATTTCTATGCCATTAGATCAGAATTTGAAGTTGGACACTACATCAGGTGAAGCATTGGAAAATGTTACTATGTACAGGAAAATTGTGGGAAGTCTCATATATCTCTCAATTACAAGGCCTGATCTAAGTTATACTGTTGGACTTGAAAGTCAGTTTATGCAGGTTCCCAAGAAGCCACATTTGGATGTGCTGAGGTGCACTCTATGTTATGTGAGTGCTACTTTGGATTATGCATTGTTTAATGAGGCTGGTGTAGATTTGCAGGTTCATGGATACACCGATGCCGGGGCTGGTAGCATTCTAGATAGAAGATCTACTAGTGGTTTTCTATTCTCACTTGGGATTGAAGCTGTTACATTGAGCAGCAAGAAGCAACCCACTGTTGCTTTGTTGAGTACAGAGGCTGAGTATAGAGGTGCTGCAATGGCAGCATGTGAGGCATCATGGCTGGAGATGCTACTTGCGGATTTAGGTGTGGAAGTGCAAAAGCCTATCACCATTTATTGTGATAATCTTAGCAGCATATAGTTAGCATGGAACCCTGTTTTCCATGCTAGAACAAAACATATCGAGGTACATTATCACTTCATCAGAGAGAAGGTATTAGCAGGTGATATTGTTCTTGTTTATGTGAGAACAGATGAGCAGGTTGCTGATATTTTCACCAAAGCACTTGGAGCTGAAAAGTTGAAGATGTTTCGGGAGGTGCTTGGATTACATGATATGGTGTTGAGCTTGAGGGGGAGTGTTGAGATATCAAGCTCAACATGTGATGATCTAGGATGACATGTACCCGTTTTTCGTTTCTTTGACATGTATAGTGGTCACGTCGGTATATGTCAGGGATACTTCATTGAGCTTTATTAGATTTATCTACCGAGAGTGATGGCACATTTGTTTCTTGCCAGCTCACTCATTCGTGGACATTATGTTTTTCCTTATGTACTGATCTTTATATATTGTACTAGTTGTATTCTTGTTTTTTAGGTCATTCTTGTACATTCCTTTTTATGTAATAGAAGAAGAAGAAGAAGAAGAACATCATTCTTCCTTGCCTCAATGAGTGTGTGTGATTCTCCTTGAGAGTGAGAGTGTGTGAGTGAGCTCTCTTCCGTATCTCCTTCCTCGTGACACTTCGCACCTACCTCTCTTGCTTTTTCTCTCTTCTCTTCTTCTACTGCCACTTTGCACATCCAAAACTGAGTATCTTCATGCATCCATGAGGATCCTGATCCTATGGAATGCACTAACTCTGTATCATCCTTAGCTCTATGGATGGGGTTCCATTGAATAGGGGGCACATCTCTATGAGAGAAATCTTTGAGATTCACTTTGGTCGTGACACCCAAGTGTTGCAAATACAAAGAATTTGTCCCCCAATCCTGTACTACTTGCAATTGCCTCAAGAAGGGTCTTCCCATAATCATCTCATAAGCCTGATTCTTGCTAAAGTCACATATAGAAAAAGTATGCTCAAACTCTACACCACATGTGGTGAGAGTTATTCCTTCTAGTAGCCCTAAGGGTCTTTCAATGTGACCACCAGCCATTTGTAACTTCATTCTCATGGGCTTGAGTGCTGGGTTGCCCCAACGTTTCCATAGGGAAGTGGTAGAAATTGCAACTCCTTCTCCTGAGTCCAGAATTGCCTTGGTGGTATAGCCCTTATGAGTAATGGGAAGGTAAGTGTTTCCTTCTTCTCCTTTGCTCATGTCCCCTATCTTTTCCACAGGTATTTACAGAACCATTCTATGAGATCCTACCTGGGAACGAGTTTTTGCTACTTTTGGCATCTGATTGGAAACATGTTTCCATAGTTCTAGCCTAACCTTGAGTAGCTCTTCTAAAGTGAGATTGCATTGCACTTTAGTGTCCTTTAGTACCTCTGTATTCCTAGGTATGATTGAGTCTTCGTTTCTTATCATGACCGTGGGTGCTCTCATGCAAGTAGACTTTGCTTTCCATGGGCCTGTGAAATGGGGTAGTTCCTGTAAAGAATTAGACTCGAAGTCTAATCTCTCTTGAGATTGGGCACTCTCCTGCTCTCCATAAATGGAAGGAGCATCTTTTGGGAATTGATCGTGTGTGTCATCCTCAAGTTCAATGGGAGGAGGAACTTCACTCTCTTTAGCCCATTTCTCTTCCTGAATCTCTCACAAGAATTCTGGTGAGTATCGATTCATAAAAGAAGAGGTGTCTGGTTCAATGGAGTTAGGCACATAAGCTTCTTGAGGAGGAATGCTTATTCTATCACTTGCCCTTTCCTTAGCTTGGGAGGTGGCTCCTTTTCCAGACTTCGCAATTAACCTCTCCAATATGTCTAATAGACCATCAAAATGCAATGGTGTTCTAGTGGAGCTAGAGCAATTGAAGAGGCGACTGGCCTCAAACATGGCTTGAGTCAACTCCACCATTTGGTGCAAAGTTTTGTTCGTTCCAGCTCTAGGTCCGCTCTAGGGTAACACTTTTCATGATCTGTTGCATTTGGCCCTTCCTGGATTCTGGCTTGATATGCCCTAAGCATCATGTCTATGTCCTCAGGAGTGGGATCTGCTAAGACTGATCCTACGCGAGGTGGTGGGTGGGTTACGTGTGGTGGATTAGAAGGTAGGGGAATGGAAGGTGATGTGGATGGTAGTGGGGGTGATGTGTGAGAGTGCGTTTGAGATGTAATTTCTATTATCTTGGCTTTGGTTTCTCTTAGACTTTCCTCAAGTTCGTTCATTTTCTTCACCCATTGCCTTTTCATACGTTCACGACTTTCTCTCCAAGCTCTTGTCCTCTTCTTATTCTGGCTCTCAGTCTCGCTAATCCCCGTGTTCTTCTCCTAGCCTAAGTCTTGGTTTTGCTTAAGTGTCTGAGCTCTTGTGATGACTTGCACTGGGGCTGTGGAAGTCACACTTCCCGTGGAGTCTACCACTAAGCCAATAACGTTGATAGGAGCAATATTTGGCATATTGGCGGGGCTCTTGGGACACTCTCGCAACAAGTGCTCCTTTACACAATTTGGAAAGAAGCCTTGAATTGTCATAGGTTGGGTTTGTGTAGGTGCCGGTAGAGGGCAATCACGAATGAGGTGATCTCCCTGACATCGAAAGCATGGTCCTCTAGGAAATGGAGGTCTTATATGCCTAGGCTGAGGTCTAGAGTTGGGGTTTGCGTAGATGACATTCGCATATTCTGGCTGCCAACTAGATTCACTCGGCTCTTCATAATAGTATGACTCACTATGCTCCGATGACTGCATGTAGTAAGCCTGTGGGCTCTCGATATGTGTGGAGTCAAAACTATGATCACTTGGGTCACTTTCTAAAAGCGATGGTGCCACTGGCACTAAAGCTCTATTTAGATTTTCTTCTGGAGCTGTATACTTCACTGGGATCACATTGGCTAGAGGAGGGGGTTGTTGCGCTAGGACTGGTTGAGGCCTTGGCTGCCCTTGATGGGGTGGTTGATAGGGTTGCTGGGGCCTACCATATTGCTGTTGTGGGTACTGACTTTGGTATTTTCCTTGCTGTGGGTAAGCTTGAGGATAATTTTGTCTAATGGCATCACTTGGGTTTGAGCCATGATAGGGCACACATTAGCCATATGATCTCCTCCACAGGTGTAGCATCGTTTCCCTGGGGCAAATCTAGGAATCTGCTTGCTAGAAACACCTAATTTCTGAGCTACCTTTTCTGCAAGATCCTCAATTGATGTGGATTGTGAGGAAGTGAGGCTTGTAGAACTATATGAATCTTTATATATCTTTGAGAGCTCTAATTCCTCCCCTAGATTATCCTCAATGTCTATGCACATGCGTACACACTCCTCTATGGATCTAGGATCCTTCAAGTACACGTATGATCTCAATTTGGTACTTAACAATCCGTCTAGAAATAAGGCCACTTGTTTGGCTGGAGTGGGTAACTCTGGAGCAGGGCATCTTTCTTGGTATTTCCTAAACCTTCTTCCTGTGAGCCTTACTGTCTCTTGAGGTGTTTGTTTGAAGCTGTATATCAGGGAAGATGTGTTATGCCTAATGCCACTTTTGGAAAACTCAGTGATGAATGCTTCAAGAAGTTGATCTATATTTTTGTACTGATCTTGGTGAAGTGGTTGAAACCAAGTCAATTCAGTGTTCTTGAGAGTTAAGCCAAACGCATTGTATTGAGTGAACAAGTCTTCCACTTGTTCAACTCTCAAAACTTGCCTAAACTCTGCTACATGGTCATAGGGGTCTCCTATGCCATCGAAGCAATTCTTCATGGACTTAACCAATTGTGTAGGCCTTAAGGTTCTAGCGTGTTCTCTAGGCCTTGTAGAGGGAATTCATTTGCATTTCTGGGATTCCTCGAGTCCCTATGTCTCTCCCTGTCCATCCTATCAGTCTCTGTCCTCGTTCTCTCTCTTCCAAGTGGGTTAGCAAAGCTCACCTCGGGTCTATCTCTACTCCTCTCTCTTTGAGTTCCATGAGCCTGAGATGTTCCAGCTCCTTGGTGACCATAAGACACAGTGGATTGAGGTTGGGGAAAAACAAATTCACCCTTCCAACTGTATGCGTGTCTTCCATGCTTTGAGACCACAAAGATCCTCTCCAAAGCATCATCTAAGTAGGTCACTTTGCCTGGGCTATCAGGATCTTTGAATTCATAGATGGTAAGGGCTCCTACTTTGTTGGGCTTCTCAGGCTTATACCTCCAAAAAGCCTCATCCGTCTCTCGATTCACGAGCAAATCTATGCTCCTATTGTCCTAGGAAACCCACTCTGGAGTGATTATTCTAGTCAGAACCGACTTGCCTCGAGGAGTTTTTGGCTCCTTTCCTAAATTCCCTTGCTCTATGTCACCTATTTCAGGTTCAGAGATTATATTGTCAAACTCATCCATCCTTTTAGGTTGGCTGGTGACCACATACATTATTCCTTCTTTATCTATGTAGGAACCATTTTCCAACTTGACTACCGGGTGTTCTAGTCCAATGGGCTGATTCGGGTTTTGAATTAGGACAACAGATCTTCTCAGACCATCCTCATAGATGCATGCACCTAAGCGGTTGGTCTGTATATATTCCAATTGAGTCTTGTAGGGACCTTCTGGTTTTTCTAGGTATGCAACTCCTGAGCTACCCATGGGTCTCTCCATGCTGTAAGACATCTCAGAGTCACTCGTTTCTGAGTCTAAAGCATAGGGGTAATCACTCAACTACTGGGCCCAAGATCTGGCCGTATGGTTGACACTAGCCTCGGACGATCTAATACTTTGAGGGTCTCTCCCTAGGTGTCTTAAGGTTCATATGCCCTTTCAATTAGCCCAATGATCCTTGTACAACCACGTTGCTGATTCTTTGGTACCAATCACTTGTTCCTTTTGGGTTCATTTGTATGTGTTTTCTTGTCTTTAATTAAGCGTCGTCAGGAGCACTTAAGTATGTCGTACTTGATATTCTTTGTCCACTTAGTTTTAGTTCTTTTCCCTTAAGTTGTCCCTTGATTGCAATTTATCCTATTCTTAGACTTGAGAAATTAGAGGCTCTTAGGACTTGAGTATTCCTATCGTACCCCTAGTCAATCAAGACAACTACTCGCACTTAGCCTAAGCTAAGAATGGACTGAGGGAGTTGAGAGATATTCCAACCTCAAGTCGTTTCTCCTTGCTATGCTTGTCTGCCCAAGAAGTGCATTCCCAAGCCTGCACACAATGGCACTTGCTTTGATTTATCCAAAAGCTCTCGATGATCCTGTAAAAATTCCAAGTTTAGCTCAAGCTTTTACCTTCAATTGACAGACAATTTATTTCAGACACTTTTGATGACCCTTGTTCCCCTTTTGGATTGCCAAAACATTTTCTCTAGAGCTCCCTTGGTGTACCTACCCCTCAGAAGGCCAACTTCAAAATATCCTATCTGAAAATCAATGCACTATTCTTAAAAAAACAGTTGAGGCCGTGTAGTGTTCACCACGAGCTTTCCGACAAGCCCTAGAGCTCAAAAAATGGATTTCATATGAAAAAGTTATGACAATTCAGGGTTCAGGGGGTTAAAACAGACAATCAGGACCCTTCAGGAGTTTAATGCATTTTTCTAAGGCCTTTGTAAGTGTATGAGTAATTGAGTATGCAAATATGCCCAAAATTTAGCCTAAATTTTCAAAAAAAATACCCCTTTATTTTTTTCCGAAAATGCCTGTCTATCGCGATAGACAGTGTCTGTCGCGATAGACACTAGCTATCGCATGGGGCTGTCTGTCGTGATAGATGGATGTCTATCACGATAGACGGGGTCTATCATGGGTCTCTGTATGTCGCGATAGATGGGGGTCTGTCGTGATTGACTGAGTCTGTCGTCTATCGTGGGCTCTGTCTGTCATGATAGAAGGGTGTATGTTGTGATAGATGAGGTCTACCATCCGTCATGGTTTGGTCTATCGCGATAGATGGTGTCTGTCGCGATAGATGAGGTCTGTCGTCCGTCGTGGTTTGGTCTATCGCGATAGACAGTGTCTATCGTGGGTCTCTATGTGTCGCGATAGACTGAGTCTGTCGTCTGTTGTGGTTTTGGTCTGTGGTGATAGACGGTGTCTGTCGTGATAGATGGGGTCTATCATGGGTCTCTGTCTGTCGCGATAGATGGGTGTCTGTCGTGATAGACTCTGTTTGTCTTTTGTCATGGGCTTTCTCTATCGCGATAGATGGTGTCTATCGCGATAGACGGCCTCTCTCGTGGGGTGCTGTCTGTCATGATAGACGGTGTCTGTTGCGATAGACGCTGTCTATCACGATAGATGGTGTCTGTCACGATAGACTGAAAAAACGCAAATTGTTTTGAAACTTCTAGTGATTTGGAGTGCTCTAATGGTGTAGGTTATCGTGCCAAGCGTGCATTCAAAAAATACTAAGTTTTTCTTTCTATCACGATAGAAAGAGGTCGTCGTCCCCGGACCTGTGCAGAGTTTTGTTGTACTTGCGTAGCTGCTGGAGATGGTGGTACAGCTAGAACCTGCAACAAAAGCTCAAAAAACACACAAAAACAGATAGCATGCAAGCTCTCTCTTGCTCTCTCTCACAAGTGAAATGAGGTGGGGAGTGGAATATGACCAAAAACTGAAATTTTTGTGGAGATGGAGATGGTGGGAGATGGTGAGGATGATGATGGTGATGATAGTGATGCAAAAAACTAGAAAAAATGAAGAAAAATAAGGACGAAAGGATATTACCTATGACTCCAATGTCTCAACTCTACGTCTTACCATCACACGCTCGTCCTCGAAGCTCTCTCCCCGGCAACAACGCCAAATTTGGCGTCACTCTAGCACAATGGCAAGTACCAACGTGAGGAGATCCACCTCATAATTGTCAATCCATGGAGATGTGAGGACTAGTATGAAGACTATGAGCAAGTGAAGGCACAAATGCGTAAGTGAGAAGCACACTAACATGCACACACATACACACACGTGCACACAAGGCAAGAACAAAGAGAGCAATAATGGAATTCTTTGCATTAGTCAAAAATTCTCTTACATAAGCTCAAATCACTAACAATCTAACCTCAAAAATGAGCTCTCTAGCTCTTTTTATAGTTTTATGACTAGGTTTGGCCTTGTCCAGACCTAGTGTTTGGCCTAATTAAAAATTAGGTTCTAGAGCCTATTTGAGGGCTCAAACGGAGTCTAAAAATTATGAAAATTGCTATGTAGCTAATTCTAATACTCCTCAAGCTCAAGGACTCCTCAGCTTGAGCAAAGTGGAGTCTATTCTACCAAAAACGGGATTTACAATGTGTGTGTAGTGATGAAAATCACTTGAGTTGGAAATAGTTTATGAAAAAATGATTGGGCCTTGTTGCCATATTATGCATGGTTGCTCCTTTTGTGTCTGTATGCTCTTCTTATGACTTGTATGCCAACACCAAGGCCATCAAGTTGATCAATTGACATCAAACCATGTGATAACTAAGGTACATGGTGTACATTATTGTTTTGGTCCTTTGGAGTTGTGCTCTCCAATCATCATAGTATAAAGGAACAAAAACCTCAAACACTTTAAATTGTCAATTTGGGAAGTATACTAAGACCATTGATACACATCAACCACCAACTCATGGCTTTTTCTTTCTGTGATATTCAAATCATTTACCATCTCAAAGAGGTCTTTCCTCCACTGTACAACTATAGTTGGTTTGTCTATGACATCCTTCTTTATGTGCTCTATATTAGCAACTTCATAGGCCATCTGTCTGGATTTCATTACTAGTGATAGTTTGTCAAAAATATCTGAATCCCTCAAAAAATTTGTAATCAAAAGCATCTTCAAAAATTTAGACATAGTGATTGTCCATGAAAACTATTCTGCTATAGTATGCCATTAGAAAAATCTTGCTAGAGGCCTCACTCATATAAAAAATGAGTGCATCTGATGGTGAGTTAAAACTTATATAGTTGAGGGTTCTAATTTCTTCAACTCTTAAACTTGTAATTTAGGTGATTTCTAGAGGACTAGTTCTGTCAAGGTTTACTAGCGTTATTAAATGATTTTATTGATTTCTTTTCCTAGGATTACAAGGACATGAAGGGATTAGACCCCAAGATCTATCAACATTGCATCTTGTTAAAACCGGATGCTTACCCTCCTAAGAAGCCGAATTATTGAATGAATCCTAACTATTCTAAACAAGTCAAAGAAGAAATCGATCGCTTACTACATGTTGGTTTCATAGTGCTGATGAAGCATGCTGAATGGATAACCCCTATTGTGATCATGCCTAATAAAAACAAACAATTATGTATCTACGTTGATTACCAAAAGCTTAATGTTCCCACAATCCCAAATCCATTTCCTTTGCCATTCTTGGATAGCATGTTAGATGAAGTTTCTGGTCATGAAACTTACCCCTTCCTTGATGGTTATAGTGGATATAATCAAGTTTGTATGGCTGAGAAGGATATCCACAAAACTACCTTTATTATTAATGGTGCATCTATGCTTTTAACTTTATGTGTTTCGGATTACAAAATGTGCCTAGTACTTTCTAGGGCCACATGCAGGACATCTTCTCTCCTTACCTTGCTATTTTTATGTGCATCTTCCTTGATGATTTTTTGGTTTTAGGCAATAGCATTGAGCATTTGCATCATCTCTTGCTATGATTTCTTAAATGTAATGAATATTGGTTGTGCCTTAACACGGCTAAGTCCATCTTTGTTGTTTCTTGTAGCAAATTGCTCTATCAGATTATTTCCGACCAAGTTATCCAAGTTGACCTAGAAAAGATTCAAAATGTTCTTGAAGATCATCCACCAAAGTCCTTGAAAGATGTTCTTTGCCTTTTGGGACAAATATGATGGCATGTTCGACATGTGCCATGGATTTTTCACCTTACTATTCCTCTTATGCACCTAACCATGATGGCATTGTGCAACTTCAGGTAGACAAATGATTGCCAAATTAATGTCATATGCTTAAAACAATCATTAACTCAAGCACCTATTCTACAAGCGCCTAAGTGGGATCTTCCCTTCCCTATTTTTTTGGAGACCTCTGACATCACCATTGGAAGTGTTCTCATGCAAGTGTTTGATAAATGGTATATGAATGCCTACAAGTTGCTCTTAATGAGTCCGCATATTAGTTGAAATAGACATAGCAAGAACAAGATGTTATGCATGATCACTTTCTAGATATTTAGTTTAATAATGCTATGCTTTTTGTTGAAGTGACTCGTCTTAGTTCTGTTTTTTTAAGTATGTGGAATAACTTCACCAACAGGTTGTTGATGCACACCATTCCACTCGCATCAATTTAACAATTTCCAATGGCACTAGCCGCATTGTTATTTGACATGATCTTCATGTGTAGGACAAAATTAGCTATAAACTTGTTGAGGCTCAAGCCAAGGTGTTGCTATACGATAGTCAAGCTACAAGTTTGTAGGCACAGGATGTTGTCTTTCTAGATCAGAACACTTTTTGGTCCTTGTTAAAGACAACCTAAAAGCATCTGTGACATAGTTTTGAAGAAACACATGATTTCTTTAAGGCCCCTGTTTAGGATTATGTGGCTCACTCTAAAGGTGATGATCTTGCTTCTCCTACTCCTTCTTCATAGGGTTCAGATCCTCCAGGCATGGTAGAGTTAGGTCCAAGGTTAACACTTTTGTTTATATATTTAGTCAAAAGAATAATTGAAATGTTGTAAATAGGGATGTGACCCCTTCAAAAGCGTCAAGATTAATATAGTGACTGGAAAGTGATGAGACACACACAAAGAGTGAGTAGTTGTTGATGGTGCTTCAAGCACAAAGCATAGAGTTTTGGTTATGATTGAAGTGTTGAGTTCTATTACTTTTTGTTGTTAAGTTGTTATTCCTCGTTGGATATATTGTGAAGTGATCAGTTGTCAAGTTTGGTACGATTGCAGTTTGTAATTTTGTGAGGAATAAGATGTAGTTCTAAGTATATGATTCGTGGAATTTTCACTCTATAATTGTAGTGTATGAATCATATGGTAAGTGTGAGGAAGATTCTAGGGCCTTGTGACATGATTGCCCTCTAGCCAAGAACCCTATCAACTTTCTAATTTGCAAAATGAGATGATTATATGTGATTGTGACTTGTTAATTGTATTTCGTTTAGTAAGATTTGTGGAAGACATTGGAGTAGAGGTTAGCAACCTAGTCACTTTCAATGTGATTGTAGGTTGAAGAATTAAAACCACAAAAAATAAGAAAACAACTATGGTCCAACATCATATGATAAAAAAAATGTCCGGTGTTCTTTCAAAATCAAATAGAAATGTATACTATGTCAATTCGAGTGCTTCAAATCACATGACCAACCATGTAGAATGGTTTATTGGTTTGCAAAAATTATCAAATCTTGTATTTGAAACGGTGATGATACATCACATCCTATTGAGCATACAAGAAACATAGAAGTTTTCATGGGGGATTGGAAGGTAAAACATCTTGATAATGTGCTGCATGTTCCTGACATAACGAAACCTAGTTTTTATCAGACAAATGATTGATTAAGAACTATATATATATATATATATATATATATATATATATATATATATATATATATATATATATATATATATATATATATATATATATATATATATATGTATATTTGTATGTGTCTCATTTTGTATTGGTTTTCTTTCTTGTTTGTATTTTTCATGTCTTATATTGATCTTAAGTCTCTTGCTCTTGTTTGTTGTGTTTTCTAATATGTATGTGTTTGTGTTCTCTATCTTGAGTTCGTAAGTTTGGATAACTATGAACGTATGAAGGTATATATATATATATATATATATATATATATATATATATATATATATATATATATATATATATATATATATATATATATATATATATATATATATAATTCAGATTTTATTTTGATGGCGTATATGTAGATGAGTATAAAAATAATGGAGAGATGATTGCCAAAGGGAAAAATAGATAGCAAAATTACCTTGAATGTGAAAATCCATTAAATTAATGTGACCAAATTTGCAAATGGTGCACGTGTTATTGTAAACATAGAGACATAAATGAATAAGACATGCAAAATTGCAAAGGCTAAAGTCCATGCGATCAAAGGAGGTTTTTGATAGATTACCGAAATTCAAGGTGGTCAAGATGCAAAAGGTATGTGAAGCATGTCAATTTGGCAAGTTTTCAAGAGCACCATTTCCACATGACAAGAATGATAGTGCGAATAAGCTAGAGATAGTACATATAGATTCTTGGGGTCCTATAAAAATCACATCCATAGGAGGTTGCACATTTCATGTTACATTTGTTGATTGTCATATATAGAAAGTATGTGTATATGGTTAGTATATGAACAATGTCTACCCCTCATGATTGCATGTTGTAATGCACATTTTGTAATGCCTCCATTATAAGGAGAAGCCAATTGTGCATTACCCAGTCGATGGGAATCCCAAGTGCATTTTGGATGAAGATCAAATAGGACTATCTAAGGTATTCTAAGGAAAGGGAGTTACCAAGTTCCCTAATCGAAAGGTCACATCAATCGTGAGTAGCCTTGGCTAGGGCATCCTAGGGTGGGGATCCAAGTTTAGTGCCCCTAGTGCAATGATAACGAAATATTCTTTTTAGAACTCAAAAATCATCCATATTTGTTTCACTATCCAAGACATCGAATCGAGCGTTCATTCCTCTACCTTGTAGTTCCCTATCTAGATTTGTCTAGATCACCATTTAAGCTCTACTTTGAGAGAGTGGACAATGCCATCATCTTTGCACTTGTTGTTAGTAGCGAACTTTTGAAAATCTACTATGTCTATTATCTTCTTTTCCATTATTGTGTTCTCTTGTGAAGCAGTGTTCTTACATGGTATCTATTAGTAGAGAGTATTGCTTTTTGAACTTGCAACCATAGTGCATGAGTGATGGCATCATCTTCTAGTAGTGGTGCATCTACTAATTTTATTGTTGCACTAATTTGCATTCATACCATTGCATTCATTGAAGAAAATCTTGATTGAACAAATTACACACTCTAGAAGTTCAAAGCTTTTGCAATTTTGGACTCTTATGCATTGTAGGATAATGTTATGGGGCCAAGGGGGTCTAATCTAGAGCTAATACAATGGAAGATCCATCAAAATCTCAAGTGACAATCTAGTATGATCTGAATCTTCTTTGAGATTGGAAGAGGCAGAATGTAGATGTGTTATGTGTCATTGTTACAATTGTAAGTGATTATGTGTTGACATTAGTCTGACACATCACTAAAGTACATGACACTTGGGCTATTTTGCCTCACTAATATGAGACCAAGAATCACACTCGAATTCAATATCTTAAGAATCAATTAGCAAATGAGAACCACTTTGAACCAGAGAATGGTAAAGACTTCATCAAGCGAATCAAACATTCACGAGATCAACTAGCTACTCTTAGTGTTCTAACAACACCTGAAGAACTCACTCACATGTGTGTTTGCATTCTCCCTACACTCAATGATGGGCTTGTAATGTTAAAACTGTGAACTATGCAAGCTTTAGGTGGATAAAGGGGTCAAAATAACTTAATGTGGACAAAAGTCACGACTCAAATCACTTAGGGCAGTCTCAAGGTTGGGCAAGGTTAGGCAAGGTCAGGGACTCTTTTCTGAATCGCTAGAATCTCCATCAACGTCTTCAAAACATGCACATGTTTTACTATGAGTAGAAAGCTTTTCTTTACCTTGCTTGGATGTATTTGATGAATTTTTTGGAGTGAAATTTCTGCGCAATCTTCCACTCCATGGATTTGAATTGGAACTATTGCTTGCTGATGCATCTGGTCCACTCAAAACTTGCAATTCTGCACTTGATTTTTAGCATTTTCTTTGTCACTGGGTTCAAGATTCAGAACTTCTTTGGCGTTTGCATAGAAGCTTGACATTTCAATAAATACCACATCTCTTCTCACCTTCACCTGTCTTGTGAGTGGGTTATAACATTTATATCCCTTTTGCTTAAGGGAGTATCCAATGAAGTCACATTTTTTTGCTTTTGGATCAAGTTTCGTCCTCAACTCATCTAGAACATGTACATATGCATTATAGCCAAAAGCTTTCATGTGAGATAAGTTTGGATTTTTACCTGTGAACTTCTCTTCAGGTGTAACTTGATGTACAACAGTAGTCAGAGTTCTGTTCATGATGTATAGAGTAGTATGCACAACTTCTTCCCAATAACAATGAGGCATATTCTTCTCAGCCATCAAGGCCCTTGCTATTTCTACAATATGTCTATTTTTGCATTCAACAATGCCATTCTATTGTGGTGTGTACCTGCATGAAAACTGGCATCAAATTCCATGAATTTTTAGAAAATTACTGAACTCATTTGACATGTATTCACCTCCTCCTTCAGACCTTAATGTTTGAATATACTTTCCTGTTTGCTTTTCCACCATAGCCTTAAAATTTTGGAAGTGAGTGAACACCTCACTCTTCTCTTTCATGAAATATGATGAAAAAAGGAAAGAGAAGCCACGAATTCCTGATTGAAGTGGTTGAAGATCAATCAAGCACTAAAAGATAGGATATTTGTTTTAGGTGAGCAAGATTCAAATTCAAATCTTGGCTCCAAAGATCACTATATATACATAGCTCTTTAGTCATGGTTTAAGATCTTTATGAGCTAAGATTTATGCCATATCAAAGTGTAAGTTCAAGGCACACATCTGTATCAGTAAGTCCATTGTACTTTACAATCAATATACTTTCATTTTTATGATCATTTGAGTTCATATCTTCATGCTTTTGTGAGTATACTGTTCACTGCCATATCTCTTAGTTTTCTCAGTCAGATTGCAGAGATGATTTCTCTATGATTGGTGCATCATTTTCAATGATTTAAGCTAGTAACGTTTTCTCCTTAAGTCTACTACTTACTTATAAAATTTCATTGCAATTTGATTTTCCAATCTTGAGATATGTTCATTTGAAGTCGACTATATCTGTTCATACTTTACTTCTCTATCAACCCTCCATCAAAATAGTCATTTCCTTAGAGCTTGTTCTCAATGTGTACTTCATCATTTTCCATGCTTCAATGATTGATAAAATCCACATAGTGTCTAGTATATGCCTGCAAGATTTCATAAGCATTGCCTCTTGGAATCTCCAGATATTAACATTTCTCTGCTCATGGGTCTAAGTACTGCTACAGCCCGTGAAAATCAGGGTGATGCTACAACTTGCTAAATGATTTTCTCTTTATTTAGTCCATCATTTTTTTGAAATAAGTCTAGATTGTTAGCTTACTAAGTTAATAAGAGTTCCCCAAAAGGAACTAAGTTAATTGCTACTGTGGCCAGAGAATCATTCAAAACATTGAGCATGTGTATAAACTAAAATATCAAGTTTTTTACACTTGATTCAACTTCTACCTATCTGTTTTGATTTATCTTCTTGAGAGTAATCTTCCAAGGTTCATAGGGTGTCTAATACATCCTTTGGCAAGCTAATAGGGCCCATGACATATCCCTAGAGTTTATTTGGCTAGTGTAGTGCAAAGTTTTTGCAGCATTCATCTTCTCCAAGTTCAAATCCATCTCTTCACTGTGGTATCAGAGCAAGGTTGGACAACATGACATATGGGTTTCCTTCATCAATTGATACATTGGATAGAGGTAAATACTCAACCTAGTCATTAAGGATGGAAGCTTATCTTCAAGGTAGGAATTTATATGGTTATATATCTGGAGATGAAGTTATGCCAAGTTTCAGGAACAAAGGTCAACCTACACAAGAAGAGCAAGAAAGATTGAGCACATGGTGCTCCAAGGATGCACTTGCAAGGTCTTATCTCCTCAACTCTATCTCAGATTTTTTGTTGCCTCACATTAGAAGTTGTAGAACATCTCAGGAAGTGTGGAATGCACTTCAAGCCTTCCTCTCTTCAAGTACAAAGGCCAGGAAGCATCAACTATGGCTAGACTTCACAACTCTCAAGAAAGCTCCCAAACAAAATGTGACTGATTTTATCACAAAGCTCGAGGACATAATATATCAGTTGGGAAGCATTGGAGAGGTAAAAGAGGAAGAGCAAATTGTAAGGCAGGTCATCAGTGGCTTGAAGGCAGATGACAAGTGGGAAGCATTCAACATAGCTATGGATCTATACATGGATATGCATGTACCAGATTTCAATACACTCATACGACAACTACTTACTCAAGAGGCCAAGCTTATCAAGAATGGAGAAAGCTCCAAAGATAATCAATCTTCTGCCTTGTATACTGATAAAGGAAAGTCCAAAGAAAACAAAGGAAGAGGAAAGAAAGTGGATGATGAAGCATGTACACATCAAGCTAACTATGCAGGTAGAGGAAGTCATGGTAGAGATAGAGGTAGAGGAGGAAGGCAAAGCAGGGGGAGATCCCAAGTCTCTAATTCATGCTCTATTTGTGGATTAACTAATCATACAAATGAAAATTTCTTTAGGAATTCCAGGAATCAAAGAGGTAGAGGCTACAATAGAGGAAGTTATGGCTACTTAAGAGGAAGGTTCAACAATTACCATGGAAACCACAACAATTACAACCATTCAAACTATCAAGGAGGCAATAGGGGAAGAAGAGACTTTAGTAACTACACAAAAGACTCAAATCAAGAGGACTCATTGCTAATCATGAATATGGTCATGGCACAAGGTAAATCTGATGAGCATGTTTTCTACATAGATTCAGATTGTTCCAATCATGTGGCAGGAAATGTGGCCCTCCTATCAGATTTAGAAGATCCAAGGAACAAGCATGAGGTACAAATAGGAGATGATACAAGACACCTTGTGGAGAAAATAGGAAATGTCAAAGAACCTGATGGAAACATCAACCTACTCAGTAAGGTACTCTATGTCCCTACCATTACAAAGAATTTGATAAGTGTAGGACAAATTGTGGAAAAAGGCCTACATGTTAGGTTCACAAAAGCAGGAGCATTTGTTGAAGATCCAAGTCAAGGATTCAAGAGAATTGCAAAGGATGAAAATATAGGTGATTGTTCACATTTGAATTACAAGACACTAGAAACATTGGTCTCTTTAACTATGGTAGTCAAACACTCACAAAATCCGAAGTATGACACAAAAGGTTAGCACATATTGGTGAAAGATCATTAAAGCAAATTTGCAGGGACCAAAGTGTACTTCGACTCCCTAACTTGTCAAAACAACACATGATTTATAAGTGTAGTGCATGTCAATTTGGAAAATCTCACAGGTTACCATTCATGAAGAATAGGTTACCTTTCAAAATCACTTGATGGCATGGCACCATATGAGGCTTGGAATGGAAGAAGACCAAGCTTGGATCATTGTAAGATTTTTGGATGTATTTCTTATGCTCATGTTCCTTCACAGGTTAGAGGCAAGATGGATCCCAAAGCAGAAAGGTGTGTATTCATTGGATATGACAACAATCAAAAGGGCTACATATTATACACCCCAATAACGAAAGGATTCTTGGTGAGTAGAGATGTAGGATTTTATGAGAATAGTTCTTGCTATGAAGATTCATGTAGAAAGGTCAACTTACCTTATGATCTTGAAGAAGATTTCCCAAAACTTGTTAAGGATAATCGTTCTAAAGTTGAAGAGCAGGATACCTCAGAAGATGTGAAGGAGAGGAAGGTAATGCTTATTTTCCCATTACGTACAAGGGTCACACTACCAAAGCCATTCTAGATACAGGTGTAGGAGTAGCTATCGCAACCACTTCACTATGGAAACGTTGGGGAAACCAGCCCTTAGACCTACTAGGATGAAGCTACAGATGGAAGATGGACACATCAAAAGGCCCTTAGGACTATTGGAAGGAATTACTCTATCCACTTGCGGAGTAGAATTTGATCACACCTTTGCAATATGCGATTTTGGAAAGAATCAGGCATACAAGATGCTCTTAGGTAGACCTTTTATGTGACAGTTTCAAGTTGTACAAGATTGGGGAACCAACTCTTTGTACTTACAACACCTAGGAGTAGCCACGAAAATGAACATCACAGACTATTCACATAGGGACGTACCACCTTTGAAATGGAATACGGTACGTAGGAACGAAGAGGAAAAGGAATCGCTGCATTCCTTAACATCAGATCCATCTTGGTTGCATGAGGATACACACCTTTGGATGTGTAAAATTGAAACCAAGGGAGAGCAGCATGCTACAACAAGGACGTCAGGAGTAGGACACACTTCTAGACCGATTGAGGATCCAGCATACGTCCCGGTAGTATTTCCAGACAAGGAATTTGAACCCCATGGTTGGGCAGAGATCTTAGTGACTATGGATATTGCAATTAACAAAGAACAATGGACCCTCCATTGTGACAAAGATGGTTATGATACATCCTTCTTCATTGTAAGCCCAGTAAGAGAGAACTCAGAAGAGGATAATCCTAAAGAAGAAATCTCGGATTGTAGTAAGCAAGTGAACGACGAGGAATGGGAAGTAGATTCGAACATACGTGAATGTTCATCGAAAGAGGAATTCCTAGGCTAGGCAGAAGCCATGTCGCCAGAACTCACCACCCCTAAGAAGGAAAAGGAAAATTCAAGTTCTAGTCAATGAGAGAAAAAGGTGAGGAAGGAAAAGAGCGTGAAAACTAAGGAAGAAGAACCCTTCATGGAACTGCTAGAAAACTTTAGGAAATATGCAATGGAAGATCAAAAAGCCATGATCCAAATGCCCAAAAGAGACAAAACTTCAGGAGAAGCCTATGACAATAACGAAACCACGAAGAAAGTCGTAGTGGCAATTGAGGAAGGAGAAGAATGATGGACGTACATAGGACATGATTTAATGGATGAGGAGGAAGAAAGTCTGATTGCTCTATTTAAGAGGTATAGGGATGTGTGTGCTTGGAGTTACAAAGATTTGAAAGGCATAGATTCGGACATATGTTACCATATGTTGGCATACAAGCTATAAGAGGGCATACATGCACAAAGAGCAATCAAGCACAATCTTGCAAAGAGGCCTAATCATTTGTCTAAACTTACTTCCAATTAAGAATGATTTTCATCACTACACAAACATTGTAAATCTCTTTTTTGGTAGAATAAACTCCATTTTGTTCAAGCTGAGGAGTCCTCAAGCTTGAGGAGTATTAGAATTAGCTACATACCAATTTTCATAATTTTTAGATTCCGTTTGAGCCCTCCAATAAGCTATAGAACCTAATTTTTAACTGGGCCAGACACTAGGTCTGGATAGGGCCAAAGCTAGTCAAAAAACGATAAAAAGAGCTAGAGAGCTCATTTTGGAGGTTAGATTGTTAGTGATTTGAGCTTGTGTAAGAGACTTTTTGACTAATGCAAAGAACTCCATTGTTCCTCTCCTTGTTCTTACCTTGTGTGCACGTATGTGTGAATGTGTGTGCATGTTTGCGTGCTTCTCACTCACACACTTGTGCCATCACTTGCTCATAGTCTTCATACTAGTCCTCACGTCTCCACAGATTGACAATTATGAGGTGGATCTCCTCACGTTGGTACTTGAAATTGTGCTAGAGTGACACCAAATTTGGCACCGTTGTCGAGGAGAGAGCTTTGAGGACGAGGGTGTGATGGTAAGACGTAGAGTTGAGACATTGGAGTCATAGGCAGTATCCTTAATTTTCCTTAAATTTTCTTCATTTTTTCTTGTTTTTTGCATCACCATCATCACCATCATCATCCTAACCATCTCCCACCTCCATCTCCATCTTCACAAAAATGTCATTTTTTTGGTCATATTTCCCTCATTTCCCTCATTTCACTTGTGAGAGAAAGCGAGAGAGCTTGTGTGCGATCTGTTTTTTGTGTGTTTTGGAGCTTTTGCTGCAGGGTCTAACTGTACCATCATCTCCAATAGATTGTGCAGGTACGATAGAACTCTGCACAGGTTCCAGGATGACGACCTCTATCTGTCGCGACAGATAGAGAAACTTAGTATTTTTTGTTTACATGCATGGCACAATAGACTACACCATTAGATCACTCCAAATCATTAGAAAGATTTCAGTCTATCACGATAGACAACACCCCATGATAGAGACTATCTATCGCGACAGACAGAGCCCCGTGACAAATTGTGTCTATTACAATAGACACCGTCTATCGTGATAGACCAAAACACGATAGACGATAGACCTCATCTATCGTGACAGACACCATCTATCATGACAAAAAGGCCACGACAGACGACACACATGGTCTATTGCAACAGGCACCCATCTATCACGATAGACAGGACCCCACAACAAACATTGTCTATCGCGACAGACAGAGCCCCACGACAAATTGTGTCTATTGCAAGAGACACCATCTATCACGCCAGATCCAAACATGACAAACGAAAGACCTCATCTATCGTGAGAGGCACCATCTATCGTGACAGACAATGCCACCACAAATGACAAACATGGTCTATCACAATAGACACCCGTCTATCGCGACAGACGAGACCCTATGACAGACATTGTCTATTGCGACAGACCAAAATACGACAAACGATAGACCTTGTCTATGGCGACAGACACCATCTATCGCGATAGACACCGTCTATCGTGACAGACGTGCCCATGCAACAGTCAACGTCTATCGTGACATACACCATCTCTCGCGATAGATAGGCATTTTTGGCAAAAAAAATAAAGTGGTAATTTGTGAAAATTTGGACTAAATTTTGGGCATATTTGCACACTCAATTACCCATATAATTACAAAGGCTTTAGAAAAATGCACTAACTCCTAAAGGTCCTGATTGTCTGTTTTAACCCCCTGAACCCTAAATCGACATAACGTTTTCATACGAAATCCATTTTTTGGGCTATAGAGCTTGTTAGGTTAATTTGAAGTTGACCCTCTGTGGGCTAGGTGCACCAAGGGAGCTCTAGAGGAATTTTTTTGGCAGTACACAAGGGGGAAAAAAGGGTGTTTAAAAGTGTCTGAATCAAATTATTTGTCAACCGAAGGTAAAAACTTGAGCTAAACTTGGAATTTTTATAGGATCACTAAGAGCTCGTGGAGAAACCAAAGCAGGTGGCAGTGTGTGCAGGCTTGGGAACACGCTTCCTGGGCAGAAGAGTGTAGCAAGGAGAAGTGACTCGAGGTTGGAAGAACTCTCAACCCCCTTGGTCCATTCCTAGCTTAGGCTAAGTGCAGATAGATCTTTTGATTGATTAGAGGTACACTAGGAACATTCAAGTTCTAAGAGACTCTAATTTCTGAAGTCTAAGAATAGGTTAAGTTGCAGTCAAGGGGCAACCTAAGAGGAAAGAACTTAAGTTAAGTGGACCAAGAACACCAAGCACGACACACTTAAGTGCTCTTGAGGACGCTTAACTAAAGACAAGAAATCAAGTACCCAAGAAATTAAAAGGAACAAGTGATTGGTATCAAAGAATCAGCAACATGGGTGTACAAGGAACATTGGTTCAATTAGTAGGGCATATGAACTTGAGATCAAGAAGACACCTAGGGAGAGACCGTCAAAGTGTTAGATCATCAGGGGCTAGTGTCAACCATACAGCTAGGTCTTTGGCCCAGTAGTTGAGTGGCTATCCCTACGCTCTAAACTCAGAAACGAGTGACTCTGAGATGTCTTACAACATGGAGAGACTCGTAGGTAGCTCAAGAGTGGCTACCTAGAAAAACCAGAAGGTCCCTACAAGACTCAACTGGAATATATCCAGACCAACCAATTAGGGACTCGTATCTATGAGGATGGTATGAGAAGATCTGTTGTCCAAATTAAAAATCCAGATCAGCCCATTGGATTAGAACACCCTGTACACAAGTTTGAAAATGGTTCCTACATAGATAAAGGCTTCTCCTCCTAGATCTCTCTGAGGGTATCCATAAGGTCTCACGACAGGTTGTACATGTCTTGATTGCCTATTGTAAGGACAGTTTTTTGCGCTGTGATTTGTGTATTTTTGTTCTATGCTGCAATATTGTAGAGGGCCCGGAATGGGTGGTCTATTGTAAGCATAAGTAGGTGGTGGGACTACTCCCCTAGTGCACACATGAGATGCATGATCACCTCCACAATGCATACATCTTCGAAGTATGGGCACTCTCATTGGGTTGTTCGGATAGTTCCTCTGTCCTTGAACGTTCAACTTCTTTGCTACTAAGTCGGCTATTTCCTCTACATCGTTCTTAGGGTTTGATGTGCTACTGGATGAATCTTCACTTTTGATACTACCTTGAGGTATTTTCAGATCCTCTGCTAGATTGTCTTCTAGGTCGATACATTCCTTCATACACTCTTGCAAAGTTTGAACTCTTTTCACGTATACCAAAGATCTTAATGATCCATTCAATAATCCTTCCAAAAATAATGACACCATTTTGTTTTGAGTAGGTCTCTCTTCCACTGGGCATCTATCCACATACTGCTTGAATCTTCTTGCTGCCAATCTCACTGATTCTGTAGGAGCTTGCTTAAAGCTATGAATCAATGATGACGAGTTGTTTTTAATTCCAGACTTAGTGAATTCTTCAATCATTTCTTGATAGACTTGTTCCATATTTTGAAAATTATTAGGATCTAATGGCTAGAACCAAGCTAAAGCTGTGTCTATCAAAGTTAGACCAAAAGATTCATATTGGATCAAGAAATCCTCTACTTGTTCGGCTCTCATTACTTGCTTAAAATTCAGCTATATGATTGTAAGGTTCACTAGAACCATCATAATGGTTTCTCATACATTTGGCAACTTGGATTGGCCTTAATCTCCTTCCTGCTTCAGGTGGTCTAGGCATCACAGGGAAAACTGGTCTTCCTGTCGGTATACCAGGTCCTCTTACCACAGGTGGTCTGACTGGGGCAGGAATTCCATTCCATGGGTCAACAGGTGGTTGAGGCTGATAATTCAGATTACTTGCAGGCATAGCAAATTGTACGTGTGGTCTGACCGGAATATGTGTTTGTTGTGTTTGTCCTGACTGTTGGAATGAATTATTCTGAGAGGTTCCATGTGGGTTTTGTGAAGTAGTGGCTTGATCCCTCGGGGGAAACACTGGAATGTTATGATATTTCAACCCGGCTCTTTCTGACTCTGTTAGGGGCCAATATCTTCTCTGCTTTTTGTCCAAATACGTAATGATGGTGGGGAAGTCAGGATCTTGTAACTCATAGACAGTAGCTTGATTAGGGGCTGCTTCCCATAATGAAGAGTGGGCTCTAATGAGATTCTCCATTCCATTGATCAAGTACACATCCATCAAGGAGTCATCTTGAGGAACTAGGTCTCCTCTCCATATCCTAGCAACAGTAGATCTCCCCCTAGGGGTGGTCACTTGCACTTCATCTCCTTTTTCATTAAGGTTATGAGCATTGTTTTCTTCCCCAAGTTCATTGATGTTTTCAAGATGTTCTATAACTACATACTGGATGTCTCTCTTGTCCATATAAATTCCTCCTGCATACTTAACTGCTGGCCTAGGCACTATGTAAGCATCTGAAGCTTTCTTCAGTCTGGCCACTGATCGGTTTAGTCCATCTAGGTATATGGGTATCTCGTGTTGATTGGTGGTCACATATTCTAAAGATGTCCGATATTCTCCCTCAATAATTGACATCATGCCAATCATTGGTACAGTGTTTTGCATATCCTCTAAAGCTATAGGAATTTCTTCCTCTGACTCGCAGAGGTTTCAGAATATTGTGAGCGACTACTTGGTTCGGCTACGCTTCCTACGGAAGAGATCACACTTCTTTGGCTTCCTAGGGTTCTCCCAGATCTCAAGTTCATTCACTTTAAAGTTCTGTTTACCCTTAGCCAACCTCTAGCTTCTAGAGTTCTTCACTAAGGGTCAGAATTCTAGAAAAATTTGGTTGGGAAAGGACTGACTGTGAAACCTCAGGTCATGATACTTGACCCCAAAAAAGTTCATGATACTCGATACTTGATGAACACGATACTCGACCTTTGAATCAGACGATACACGATATCTACCAGAAACGATACACGATACTTCACAGAAGACGATATACGATACTTGGATAAACATGATACTCGATAGTTGCCCAATATCGTGTGCCAAATTCGACACTCGATACTTGAGGAACAAGATACTCGATACTCAAGAAACATGATACTCGATACTCAATAGGTATCGCGATCATGGATCTTGCGATACATGATACACGATATTCACCGAGAAAATGATGATACTCGATACACGACAAGTATCGCAAGGCAATTCAAGATGATACTCGATACTCGTCAGGTATCGAGAAAATAGTCTCTGTGATATACGATATCTAGCAAGTATCGCGATCCGAAACTCACGATACACGATACTCAACGAGTATCGCAACCTGAATTTCACGATACATGATATGCGATATCCAACAAGTATCGTGAGAATTTCTCAACGATACTCGATACTCGGCATGTATCGTCAGACCCGATTCAACGATACCCAATACTTGACAGGTACACGATACTCGATACTTAACGAGGTCAGGTATCGCGATACTCAACCACAGGAGATCACGATACTTAGGTATCGCGATACTTGACCGCGGGAGAACACGATACTTGGCACTTTTTCAATTTTTTGCAAGTGTGTTTTGAATTTTAACTGATTATATGTGTTTCTCAAGCTTAGCTACCCTCTCCTTACCAACTGTATCACAAAAATAAACTTTTCTCACCCTTGGATGACTTTCACGATACTTACCGCAGATCGTTTTTCTGAAAACTTGATTTCAAAAGTAATTTTGCACAAGGATTCAGTTGTGTGCTCACCTTGGAAGCTCTTCCCACTCCCTTATCTCTCTGGCTTGCTCTGTAAGGCTCCAAAAATCCCTAGTCTCAACTCACAATACTCGACAGAGTGCGCACACGATACTTGTGTTGGGAACAAGTGACTTGAAAAGTACAATGTTTTTGGTTTTTATACTCTTTTCTTTTGAAAGATTCTTTCTAACTCCAAAGACTCACAAGACTAGAATTAATGGCTACTCTAACTTCCTAACTACTCCCTTCCTCCTCCTACTCTACTCCACTCACTTCCCTAGACTAACAACTCACTACACACACTTCAAGAGTGAGAAGTAGTAAGTGCGGATGAGTGTGACTTACCAATGAAGAGAAAATCACCATTCCTCCACTCACTTCAATGCAAAAAGCTACTTACCATCACACGAATGCCTCGGTTTGATTCGACACTCCCCGGCAACGGCGCCAAAAATGTGTGTACCTAAGAACCAACTTAGGGACTTGTGGAGAAAGAGACTATACCTCAATCCCCCTCAAGTGCATATAGTGGGGATTCACGCTTTAATTATCAATCCGATAAGTATCAAAACCTAGCCGAGTGTATGAGGACATGCATTCAAATGAAGATCAAAGCAAATGTGCTTCTCAAAGAGTGCAAACAAGGCAAAGGCTAATCCAAACAAGCTTCAACTGTCAGTCATGGTGTTGCGATACTTGGTGCAGCAGCCGATAGTAAATTGAGCTTTTCTCTCAAATCCGAACTCCAAATATAGCAAATAGCATATGCATTTCGAAACTCTCAAGAAGACGCATCCAATGGTGGTATTTTCACTCAATTTTGACACTTCTACTTCAAGTTATGAGCAAAATACTGAGTCGCGAGAATGACCTTCCTACACTTCAACACTTCCTACACTTCACACACAGCTTAACCATAGCAAACAAACGCTTTCATGGATAGACAACACTTCCCAAAACTCTTTCCAAGCAACACACATGCATACAAGCTCACAAAGAAGAAGGTACAGGGTGGAGAAGACACAAATTCGAAATTCTGTGCTCTTGATTCTCACAATGGTAAAAAGTCTTTACAAAGAGTCACAAATTGACTTATATACATGTGCCCTAAAAATGGTCCTTTCACACAAGAGACTGGCACTTTATTCACTAAAAGATTAATTTCCTACTAATTTACATGGGTAAGCTTCTAATCTTCTGTGGGGATGCATCTAGAGGACTCCTCTAGTGCATTTACATCGGAAAACATATTACAAAATGATTATGATACAAAAATAAGGTGTCCAAATCGGAAAAATTTTGGGGTCCTTCTTTTTCTCTGCCTTGTGCTCTGTTTGCTCTGCAACAGTATCATATCACTGTCTGTCCTAGTATTGTATCGTCACTTGAAGAGTTATCGTATCACAGTAAATCTTGGTATCGTATCGACTCAAATTTTGGTATCGTATCATGCTAAGATTGGTATCGTATTGGCGGTGTGGTATCGCCATCGTAGTATCGCCAGAGTGGTATCGTCTCGAATATTTCAAGACATCTGAGGACAATATTAGAGATAAATTGAAGAGCCAATTGTGGAATAGTGAGAGACAAAGATAGCCCAGGAGAGTGAATGAACTTGAGATCAGGACGTGTGCTAAGTAGTCGGAGGAGTGTTATTTCATCGATAGGAAGTGCAACTCAGGCAAGTCATCACTCTATCTATTCCGACACCTCTAGTGACTCGGAGGAAGAGATACCAATGGATTTAGAAGACATGCAAGGTTCTCTCCCTAGGGGAAACTTCATGTCCATAGTAGACTGGGAATACCGTACCTCTCTGCAATATGTGTCCACTAATTCCCAAGAGATCCCCATCTACCTAGATGGTTTAAACAGATTAGTAGCCAAGATGGTGAATTCCACTGATTCAGCCATAGTACCCAGACCTGCAGTCAAGAATGAAGGAGGAGTGTACATGGACAAGTTAAGTCACATCTACGTGGTAACAGAACACCCAGATTTGATCAACGAGAGAGGAGGATTAGAAGGACAAGGAATCTCAGGAAGACTGGACCCTGAAGAGTTGGTAACTACACCCAGAGGCAAATCAGTGGTGAGTCGAGTCTTGAGAGGGGATTTGATACCTCAAGACGATTACTTATTAGAGGTCTACTTGATCCATGGATCAGACTTATTGATACAAACTGACTCACCCACACGAGGATAGGAGGAAAGCCCAATGACCTTCTATGAGTTAAAAGATCCTGAAGATGAGTCTAGAGTCACATACCTAGACAAGAACCAAAAAAGATATTGGCCGGTAGATGCCATTGATAGGGCTCAATTGAAGTATATGGGGTTGCCTGTATTCCCTCCACGAGAGCAGGCAACTACCTCTCAAAATCCCTTTGGGACACAATAAGAGTAAAAAAATACAATGTGAGGGCAGACAAGCCATCGAAGCATTCCCAACCCAACCCATGTGCAATTCACAATGCCAGGGCTGCAAGCACACAATCAAACTCACCTTGGGCTAGGCAATCAACATAGGCCACCAATGAGGCCAAGACAACCACTAGGAGTGAAGCCTAGAATGCCTCTAGTTAGACCAGCAATTTTTGCAATTCCTAGACCACCCGAACCTATAAGAAGACTAAGACCGATTCAAGTGGCTAAGTGTATGAGAAATCATTATGACGGGATAGAAGAACCTTATGATCACATAGCTGAATTTAAACAAGTTCTAAGGGTCAGACAAGTGGATGATATCTTTGTGCAGTATGAGTCCTTTGGACTCACGCTCACAGGAATGGCTTTGACTTGGTTTCAGCCATTGGATCCCAATCAATTTGAAGGTATTGAGCAATTCTTTCAGGAGTTCATTGGTGAATTCACTAAGAGAGGGATTAAACACAAATCTTCATCTTTAATCCATAGCTTCAAAAAAAACCCGAATGAAACTATGAAAATTGCAGCTCGGAGGGATTAAAATCATATCATTATTCTTAGATGGGCTAACAAACGGGACTTTGAGAACTTTTGTCTATCTAAAATGGTTACAGACATTGAGCGAATGCCTTCAAGAGTGCATTGACCTATAGGACAACCTAGCTGATGATCTCAAAATTTCACCAAGCCCTACAAAATCAAAATACACTAGAAGCATAGTGACATCCAACTCTAGTAACGTAGAGGAGTTAGCGGAGATGGTAGCCAAGAAGTTAGGAGTTCATGGACCGCAGAACTACCAGCATCCATCACTGAGAATGCCGATGTTGCGAAGATGCAGCTTTTGTGGAGGAGACCATCCAACTCACATGTGTGTAAGAGGAGGAACAGGCTTGCCTCAAGCCTACCCTTACAATAGACAACCACATCACATAACCGCTCTGTATTGCCATATAGAATAGAAATACATTAATCATACCACTTAGAATTATCCATTCAACGGGTAGACATGACCTTTAAATCAACCTCAGTACAGGCCATATCAATACCCACCTAGAGAGCCAGGAAGGGAGATCCCAAGATACAATCCCTATTCAGGACCACAAGGAGCACCTAGACCATATGAGCAAGGTTGTACGCACAACCTCAGCCAGTGTTAGGACAACAACTGCCATTTCTATCGAATGTAGTACCAGTTGAATATGCTCAACCAGAGGAAAACTTGGAGAGAGCCATAGTGCAAGCATTACCATTAACCAGCACAGAATCAACAAACCCAGGATATGAGCAAACCCAAGGAGATTACTATCCCTATGATGCCCGTATGATGGAGTACGAGCAAGCTTATGACCCGCAATACTATGGATATGAGGGATATGACAATGTACACCGCACCCAAAGCACCAGCACCCGTAAGACCACCCATCAGACCACCTATGCCAAAAGGACCATGCTATAGATGTGGAAGAGATCACTTCATAAGAGAATGCACTCGGCCATACAACCCACTACCCCCTAGGACTTGGGAAGGGTATTGCAACGATTGTGGGAAGGGACACTTCTTTAGAGATTGCCCAAAGAATCCCAATAAAACTCATGACACTGCACCTATTAATGTAATAGAAGTAATTGAAGCAATAGGAGGTGACAAGGAATACACAGTACCATTGAAAGCCATCACATGAGCACAACCAAAAGGACAAGAAAGGAAACGAGTAGACGTAGAACAAGAAAAGAGTAAAATCTTAGAACCTAGAGTACAAGTAGTGGAAGACTCGGAAGATCCACGTGAGAATGTCCCAACAACGAAAAGCCAAAAGTGGAAGGATAGAAGGGAAAAAATTAAGGAAAAATGTATGAAAAATGAAAATAGGGAAAACAAGGACACAAGAGGCAATAAGAAACATAAGGAACCTGAAATTCAGGAGGAGATTCCCATTGCATCATAGACACTAAAATCAGACAAGCCGGGATCAATTCTAGTAGACCCAAGACCAGATGATTTAGACATGTGGTTGAAAGAGTTGCGGGTAAGGAAGTTTATAGCTTCTTGGATCGATTCTCTAGATATAACCAAGTCGCTATCGCTATGAAGGACCAACATAAGACCACATTTGCGACTGAATGGGGAGTCTATGCTTTCAGAGTGATGCCTTCTAACACCTCAGCTACTTTCCAAAGGTTGATGTGTCATGTTTTCAAAGAATTCCTAAGGAAGAGTATGGAAGTATACGTAGATGACTTATGTACATACTCAAATCGGAGGCAGGAACATATTTCGGAATTGCAAAGAATATTTGAAAAATGTTGACAATATAGAGTATGTCTGAATCCTGAGAAGTGCGTCTTTATGGTAAGACAAGGAAAAATCTTAGGGCACATCGTATCTAGGAACAGAATATCTACTGATGAGGACAAGATCAAAGTAATTCTAGAACTTCCAAGACCAAAAAATGCAAAATAAGTGCAAGCATTTATGGGTCATTGTGGATACTATCGCCAATTTATCCACATGTACACCATAATTGCTAAGCCATTGTATGGATTGTTGACTCAATTCACATGGACAGATGAATGTGAGAAAGCATTTAATGAGCTAAAAAAGCGACTTAGCACGGCTACAATTTTGAAAACACCCAATTGGAACAAGCCTTTTCATATTCATGTGGACGCTTCCAATTACGCAACAGGATGCATTTTAGCTCAACCGGCAGATGAAGGAAAATTGGACCATCCAATTGCCTATGCAAAGAGACAACTGAATCAAGCCGAAAGAAACTATACAACTACGGGGCGAGAAGGATTAGGGATGGTGTACGCGGTTAAGAAATTCAGACACTACCTGTTAGCTAACAAGTTCAAGTTCTTCATAGATCATCAAGCCTTGTTGTACTTAGTCAATAAGCCTTGTAACACGGGAAGATTAGTGAGATGGTTTCGGTTGTTAATGGATTTTGACTTTGAGGTAATTGTAAAAAAAGGAAATACCCACGTGAGAGTAGATCATCTCTCTAGATTAACACACGGAGAACCACTAAGCGGAGTACCTGACGATTTTCTAGACACTTACCTGTTCAATTTGGAAGTATGTCCTAAGTGGGCAGAAAGATCATTCCAATACTCACTCATGGACCACAACACTCAATTAACAAGGAGAGTAGAAAGGAAATTCTACAATTACGCAACTTACACATTGTAGCAGGAAGTGTGTCTCATAAAGAATCCAACGGTGTATTGTCTAGATGTGTGGAAGAAGACGAACAGAAGAACTTGATTGAACAAGCACACATAAAAAAGTGGAGAATGCACAAAGGAACTCATGGAACTCTAAGAGAATTGAAACGGTTAGGAGTCTATTGGCCTGATATGCCTAAGGATGTTCATGAGTATGTCAGTAATTGCACAGAATGTCAGGAAACCACTCCAGACGATCATACATCTTTACCCTTCTCTACAATAGCACTCAACTGGTGTAATAAAGTGATAGGTTGGAGATGGTTGAACTACACCCTACGAGGGAGGATTAGGAAGTAATCCTCAACCATGGCTCTTGCGGCAAGTGGTTAGCCCATCACATTCCTATCCAAGAGGTTGTGAGTTCAATTCCTTACATTGGTATCAGAGCCTAGGAAGTAGGCTTGGGCAAGGTGAAATGATCCAATGGCCTCTAAAAAAGGCGCTTGGGCATTCTATCATGTGAAAGGGTAGGAATTGTGGAGGCGGCGCTTTGAGGATTGAGAGTCCGGCGAAATTTAACTCTACTCCGAAAACAGATGGCTACAACCCTTGAAGAAAACAAACATTTGCAGAAACAAAACGAAGAAAACCTGGAAGCTACCATGGAAGGCTCTCCCCATGAAATCGACCCAGAACAATTCAAAGCAGTTCCCTCAGAAACCATGAAAACAATCTTGGAAAGCTATGCGGATTTATTAGAAGCACATGATGATTTGGAAAGGGAATGGGATGAACTACGTAGCCAGCTCAGGGAACAGGAGGCTCACCCCAAAGTCATAGAAACGACCTCGACTTCAGAGGAAGTAAAGGCATTGACAGAGCAGGTGGCGGAGCTGCAGAAAAAGTTACTAGAATATGAAAGGCAGCCCTCTCCAGTTGTAGAACCAGAGCCTGAGGAATTAGTACCCATTGAGGTGGACGAAACGTATGAGGAACCATATGTTCCTATGCCGATGCCAGGTGGTGCACAGACCTCAGAAGGAATGGACACCTTAGAAGTTGAAGTACCTGAATGGCTCCAGACACTAGAGAAAACAGCAACAACCCATGAAGATCGAGTGGCAATTCAAATCCAATCAATGGCAAAGTTAGAAGACACCATCATAAAGTCAGAATATTTCCGCAGCATGTCTCATCATAGATGGATTGGCACCAATGACGATCAATATGTGCCATATTGTGTACTCCTTGCAGATTACAACGCAGAGATTCAACGCAGAGATTCAACGCAGATGTGGCAAACCTCCAACTTTCGCCACACAATTTGGGCCCGATGATATCCCAAAAAGTGCTAAGAAAGGATCCATTCATCAACCCACCTGGAGAATCCATCTTCTCGAGACCTACCCAGAGATGGTTCGTACTTGGACTAACATGCCACTTTTTATTAAATACAATCCTTGTTATGTTCCAGTCTTCCGCAGGCGCACCTGGCCAGAGTTTACAATTGCCGTCAAGAACATCAAAGGTTGTGCAAAGTGGTTAAACTATGTTTATCTAGCACCTCCACAAGGCCCTCCCACTGTGAATTATATGATTTCTACCATCCGTCATTGGAGCACTCGACTACGGAATACCCCCGATGTGATGGCCCAAATGTGCATGAAAATCTTTGAACTAATGCTAATCACATTCAGGACATTCAAGAATATTAAAGACACCCACTTCTCAGGTGTCAAATTTCTTACAGGAAACCAAGATATGGTATACGAAATGAGCACCACCCCATCAATAGAGGTAATATATGCTTGGCATGCCAGAATAAAGTACCTCCCAGCTTGCTTTAAACAGACATTCGAGGAGATGTTCATAACAGGATTCTGGGAATATCACTCAGAAATATTTGTACCCAAGCCCTCACATCTCCTCCACTTATTTGCTGTGGAGAGAACCATCCATTCAGAACAACTGCGGGTGCCACATCCGGATGTACCAGGACCAGTGAATTGGGATGCATTGTTAACAGATCTAGCACGGGGGCTACAATTAGAAGAACACCACCTCGTCGCCAATGTTGTTCAATATTATGTCCATCGCACAGCTAGACAAGGGTCTGTCAGAGACGACAGACGCGAGAGAGGGGGGGGGGTGTTGGCAGTAGTCAAGGAACCGAAGGAGTCACAAGACAAGGAAGCCTACGAAGGGAGCCGGAGCGAAGAGACAACACAAGCAGGCACAATAGTCAAAGAAGATCTGGCAAGTAGGCCATTTAAATTTTTCAGGCATCAAAGAGTTGGGCACACAAGAAGAAGGAACAAGTACGGAGCTCCAGGAAATGTATGTCAAAATGTTAGAAGAAATCCCTACAAAAATAGTGATTTTCATCACTAAAAATCATTGTAAATACCATTTCATATTTTTGTAGCTCCATTTTGTGCAAGCCAAGGAGTTCTTGAGCTTGAGGAGCTTTAGAAGTACCTACCTATCAGTTTTCACATTTTTTAGACTCCGTTTGAACCTCCAAATAGGATAGAGAACCTAATTTTTAACTAGGCCGGACACTAGGTCTGGACAAGGCCAAAACCTAGTCAAAAACTATAAATAGAGCTAGAGAGCTCATTTTTGAGGTTAGCTTGTAATTGATTTGAACTTGTAAGAGCTTTTTGAAAGTAATCTAAGAACTCCATTGCTTCTCACTCTTTGTCTTGCCTTGTGTGCGCGCGTGTGTGTATGTGTGTGCATGTTTGTGTGCTTCTCACTCACGCACTTGTGCCTTCACTTGCTCACAGTCATCATACCATCCTCTCGTCTTCCCGGATTGACATTAAAGGAGGTGCTACTCATCACTGAGCTACAATGACATAAGACATCCTGTGGAGAAAATAGGCAATATCAAAGCACCTGATGGAAACATCAACCTACTCAGTAAGGTACTCTATGTCCCTACCATTACAAAGAATTTGATAAGTGTTGGGCAGATAGTAGAGAAAGGGTTGCAAGTGAGGTTCACAAAAGCAGGAGCATTTGTTGAAGATCCAAGTCAAGGATTGAGAAAAATTGCAAAAGGTGAAAAGACAGGTAGATTGTTCACATTTGAATTACAAGACACTAGAAACATTGCTCTCTTTAATTATGGTAGTCAGACACTCACAGAATTGGAACTATGGCACAAAAGGTTAGCACATATTGGTGAAAGGTCATTAAAGCAAATCTGCAGGGACCAAAGTGTACTTGGACTCCCTAATTTGTCAAAACAACATATGATTTATAAGTGTAGTGCATGTCAATTTGGAAAGTCTCACAGGTTACCATTCATGAAGAAAGGTTATATGCATGGAGATCTCTTGGAGTTGGTTCATACAAATGTATGGGGACCTAGCAAGGAAGCTTCAATATCTGGATCAAGGTATTATGTCTCCTTTATTGATTATTGCAGCAGATGGACTATCCTATTCTTTATGAAACACAAAGATGAAGCTTTTTCATGTTTCAAAAGATATTTGGCTCTTGTGGAGAATCAAACAGGTAAATCACTAAAAAGACTAAGGTCAGATGGAGGGGGAGAATACTTCTCCCATGATTTTGATTCTTTTCTTCAAGAAAGAGGAATCAAAAGAGAGGTAACTACAAGGTACACTCCTGAGCAAAATGGAGTGGCAGAAAGGAGGAATAGGACAATTGTTCAAGCTGCAAGGTCTATGTTAAATGAAAAGCATTTACCAAATTACTTATGGGCTGAGGCTGTATCTACAGCCACTTACTTGATTAACAGGTTGCCTTCAAAATCCCTTGAGGGGATGACTCCATATGAGGCTTGGAATGGAAGAAGACCAAGCTTAGATCATTGTAAAATTTTTAGATGTATTGCTTTTGCTCATGTTCCTTCACAGGTTAGAGGCAAGATGGATCCAAAAGCAGAAAGGTGTGTATTTATTATATATGACAACAATCAAAAGGGCTACAGGTTATACAACCCTACCAACAAAGGATTCTTGGTAAGCAGAGATGTAGTTTTTGATGAGAACAATTCATGGTATGAAGATTCATGCAGGAAGGTCAATTTACCATACAATCTTGAAGAAGATTTTCCAAAGCTTGGTAGAGAACAACCAAAGATTGAAGAACAAGACACCTCAGAGGATGATGAAGAATCTCAGATGGAAAAGATCAAAGCATGGAAGTCTAAAGGTAAAGAAAAATTGCAGGAACTTGGACATGAGGCAGAATCATCACATCATGGCCTAAGAAGATCTATGAGGGAAAAGAAAAAACCAGAAAGGTATGGGTTTGACACCTCATTAGTAACTAAACATTCTATCTACATAGCATAGGACATAAACCAAGAGGAGCCATCATCATTTGAAGAGGCCAAAGCAAAAATAGAATGGAAGCATGCAATGAAGGAAGAGATTGAAGCACTTGAGGAAAACAACACTTGGGATTTGGTGCCCAAGACTTCATCCATGAAGGTAATAGGCTCAAGATGGGTCTATAAACTCAAGAAGAATTCTGATGGTTCCATTAACAGGTATAAGGCAAGGCTTGTAGCAAAAGGCTTTGCACAAACTCAGGGAATTGATTATGAGGAGACTTTCTCTCTTGTGGCAAAGATGCTTAGTATTGCCTCTTCCAAGAATTGGAAGATACTTCAACTAGATGTAAAGAATGCATTCTTGAATGGTTGGATAACAGAAGAGGTATATATATGGCACAACCACCTGGTTTTGAGAATCAAGTTTATCTTGATTATGTGTGTAAACTTAACAAAGCATTGTATGGTCTCAAGCAAGCTCCAAGAGCTTGGAATTTCAGGCTTGTTTCATTCTTGCAAGACAAAGGCTTTCAACCAAGCAAGGTAGATCCTTCACTCTTTATCAAAAAGAGTAACTCTGAGGTCATCTACTTATGTGTATATGTAGATGATATTATATTGACAGGAAATGATGCAGATGGTATGAAGAAGATCAAAGATCAGATGAGAGAAGAGTTCAAGATAAGTGATTTGGGTTCACTTACCTACTTCCTAGGTTTGGAAGTTGTCTACAAAGATCATGGTTTGTCTCTCACTCAAAGAAGGTACATTAAAGACATGTTGGCAAAATTCAAGATGCAAGATTGTAAGATTGCAGGTACTCCAATGGAATTCAATCACAAATTGAGCTCACATGAAGGTGAACTCATAGAGGACATCACATCATATCAAAGTCTAGTGGGTAGTCTCAACTATGCCACATTGACAAGAGTAGATATATGTTACAGTGTGAGTGTGCTAAGTCAATTTAAGCACACACCAAGGAAACCACATATGGATGCTGCCAAAAGGATTCTCAAGTATCTCAAAGGAACCTTATAAATGAAGGACTTTATTATCCTTATGTATCTGATTTAGGTTTGAAGCTATTTTCTGATGCAGATTGGGCTGGCTCCAAAGAAGATAGAAGGAGCACTTTAGGTTATCTTACTTTTGCAGGTTCAAAGCTTATTTCATGGTCATCCAAGAAGCAACCCACAGTTGCTCTCTCTTCTACTGAAGAAGCTATGTGGATGAAGACATTGTTCAAAGATCTTGGATTGGAGTTTGGAACTCCAACTATTTTTTGTGACAATATGAGTTCTATTCACTTAGCTGCTAATCCTATTTTTCATGCAAGGACTAAACATATTGAATTTCATTATCACTATGTACGAGAGAAGGTTCTAAGCAAATAAATTCAAATATCATATGTGTCCACTCATCAACAATGTGCATATATTCTAACCAAAGCATTGGATGGTACAAAGCTTTGCAAATTCAAGGCTATGATTGGTTTGCAGGTAATCTTGGAAGATTGAAGACCTCAAGCATACTTGGCTTGAGGGGGAGCTGTTGGAGCAAGTCTATGACAAGCCTAAGTATTGGCTTGAGTCCCACAAAGTCATAAAAGAAGCTTCAAAATGAAGACTATGTAAAGTTCACTTGTGAACTACCTCTTGTAACTTTTGAAGAGTTTACTTAATGTAAAAGTGAAAGAATCTTAAGTGGTTGAGTCCACTTGATCAAAAAGAGAAAGAGGAGCCACGAATTCGTGATTTGTGGTAGGTAGAGAATCAAATCAATCACTGATTGATTGGAGAGTGATTGAGGGAAGTTAGCCTCCCAAACTCAACTATAAATAGATGGCAGTTTTAGTCGTGGTTAGAGAGACCTATGTGAAGACCTCCAAGAGCTGAGCTTTATGCCATATCAAGGCGTGATTACAAGGCACACATATGTATCAGTAAGTCCATTGTATTGTACAAGCAATATACTTTCATTTTCATGATCATTTGAGTTCATATTTCCATGTTCTTGTGAAGTGTACTACTCACTGCCATTACTCTCAGTTTTCTCAGTCAGATTGCAGAGATGGTTTCTCTGAGCTTGGTGCATCATTTTCAATAATTTAACTTGGTAAAGTTAGCTCTATAAGTCTACTATATTCTCACAAATTTTCATGTCATTTAGATGTTGAAATCTTCAGTTATGTTCATTTGAAGTCAACAGGGTCTGTTCATCTTCACTTCTCTGTCAGGTACCCGATTTTTTCACTCACCTTGTCAGAGCTATTTCTCAATGGTTACTTATCCAAATTCAGTGATTTAAAGCTTTTTGAATTCAGCTTACTGTCTAGTATAACCATACAAGTTTTTATAATCATTGAATTCCTAAAGTTTGATTTATGGTCATTTTTCTGCTCACTAGTCTCAAACTGTAGCAGCCCGTGAAAATCGGGATGATGTCATCACTTGTTAAAACTCATTCTCAGTGTGTGGTTTATTATTTTTTATGAGATTAATCTCGGAAGTTAGCTCTTTAAGCTACCTAGACTTCCCCAAGAGGAATTAAGCTAATTGCTGCTGTGCTCAGAGAATTATGTAAAACACTGGACAGGTGTATGAACCAAAATAGCAAGTTTTTCACCTCTGAGCTAACTCCAACTTATCAGGTTTGATCTATCTTTTTGAGAGTGATCTTCCAAGGAACATAGGGTGTCTAATACATCCATTGGCAAGCTAAAAGGGCCCACCATATACTCATGGAGTTCATTTGGCTGGTGTAGATCAAGGATTTTGCAACACCTCTTCATCTTCAAGCACATACCTATCCATCTCTTCACAATTCATGTGCTCACTCTCCAACTGTTTTCGGAGGTAAGCAACACGAGCCTCATTCCTAGCTTAGTACAATGTGGTAAGTGTATCCCAAGCATTCTTAGCTGTTCTACAAGAGCGAATGTGAGGAATAATGGCATGTTTGACAGACAAAGCTATCAACGCATGTGCCTGGGCATCTTTGCCATCCCAATGAATCTGCTCTACAATAGGTGCAGCAAAAACGGCAACACGAATAGGAATCTGCGGAATATCATCTTCGACACCATCTTCATCAACTCCAGCACCTGTATTTGCAGTACCTGTAGTCAGAGGTGTAAAAAGACGTCTTTCAACACCCTACACAATGTTCCATAAACCTTTTGCAACCAATACATGTCGCATCATATAAGCCCATAACGGATAGTTGGTACCATCCAACTTATCCTCAATAGCCAACATACGGAATACATCACTGCTTTCAGCCATGGCCGGTGACTAAAATACCTTGATGCAGAAAATTGACTATATCTCAAAAAGTTGAACAGAACTGCCTAGACGAGTTCTACTAGACCTATAGCAGACTTTGAGACGCTTAAACTGGCGAATAGAAACTCATATATACCTTTGGCACAAAAAGACAAAATAGCCTACACAAGCACTATGATAGTGCGTTCGGAGGCCGAAACGAGCTCAGATCGTGATTTTGGCACCACATAGCAAAGCTGTTTTGATCTCGAAAACACGCTGAGTATGCTCACCAAAATTCGTGCGATTTTGAGACTGCAAACAGAGGAGTGTCCACAGCACTATAGATGAAGCGACGACCTGCTCTGATACCAATTGTTGGAGTTAGACATCTGGGGAAGCACGCGAACAGCACAAGGAAGAAGAAGAAGCTTGGAGCACAACACACAATACTGAATGTATTACTAGAGAATGTACAAAGATAAGTAGCCCATTAGGGCAATAGGCGTATATACAAGCCGGGGGAAAAAAACCTTCTAAAGAGGGAAAAAAGTGCCCCGGTGATCCTAGTGTGTTCACACACATCACTACCTAAATATATCAACACACAACACCATAAGTTTCTGCCATCAATAGGAGACCTTCACTATATTCGAAGTCAACTCCAGCTTCTTCCAAGAGCTGAGCCATGAGCATTCTACTATTCTGTTTGTTGAGCAATTTTTGTGCCCGCACTCGCTCCATGATGTGATACAGCCTCCGGAGTACCGCTATATATGTTGGGGCTCTGATGGTTTCTTCTTCTTCTGCTTCTTCTTTGTCCTCTTCTTCTCCCTCAGGGTGTTCTAGTTGTTGAGACAAAGTTCTTTGTTGAGCATCATCCCAATGTACATGGCAGCCTTTTGTGGATTTCCTCTGTCTTTGGGAAGAGGTGCCCTGTTCTCTATGTCTGAAAAGAATTCTACATCAGAGAGTTGTGTATTCTGCAAGAATGATCCAAAGTCAAAGATGCTCATCCCTTCAACGTCTTCGGTGGTAGAAAATTCGAATTCTGATGGGATGGGAGGAGCCGATGGGGTAGCTTGTGATGTTCCTTTAGATCCAAATCTTGGTATTCGGATGGCTAAGGGAGGCACGGTCGAATCCCATCATGGTGAGACTTTTGGAGTCGTCACAACTTCGCGTGTCTGGACACAAGGAATTGAGCCCCTCATGCGCTTGGATTGATGTTTGGCAGTTTTGTGTCTTTTAAACATTTGTAGTTGTGACCAGATTAAAGCGTGTTCAATGGGTACATTGAGTGCTAAGCACTTGTAGATGATGCACATGATTGCACAACAAGAATTCACCACTAGCTTCCTAGATGACCTTTTATTTGCTTCATATAGCTGCTCCATAATCCATACAGGAAGCTTAATGATTAGTGCACCTCTCTCCGCCAAGTAAAGAGTGAACCAGATCCGTTTGTGGGGCTGAGTGAATCGACCTTGACCAAGAAATGCAAAATGTTGCATGCACATATGGAGAGGGATGACACATTTGGTGTGAGTGTTGCCATATCTTTGAGCTTTTGTAGTTTTTGGTTCTTCATGTTAGTGGGTATTAAAGCATCCTTCTCGGAGGGCACATGAGTGTCGTGCATGTTCAAGGCAGAGCTCACCGGTTCCAAGGTAAGTTCAAACTTTTTCAACTCATTGTTGCCCAATAAGGAAGGAAGAACAAAGGTTCCTGGTTTGTCCTTTTCCTCATTTGCCTGTGTTGGTGCAGGGCAATCAACAATTGAAGTTTTAATGAAGGTTTGGAAGTCAAGGACTGAAGAAAAGTTCAAGTTATGAAGCATGGAGGAAGTGCATATTCAAAAGATGAAGATGTGTACACATATGTACATTAATTTAGAGACAGCTCATATATATCTTTTGTATGGTCATAAGCTTGTACATATGTGGCTATATATATAAGTAAAAAGTTGGGGAAAATATGAGAAAGAATGTGAATAGAGAAATTGGTAGTTGTATGAGTCATTAGACATCTTAGAAGTGAGTAGAATCTCTCTAATCACTCAGTTGTAAAATTCCTTCAGGAATGAAAGAAAATTGCGCCCGATGTTTCTGTGCATTCTCCTTCTGTGCTTGATCATTTCAAGAATCATTTTGTAGATGTCTAAGTCCATAGTTAATGAGTCTATGGTTAAAGTTTGAGAGCCTAATTGTAAACATGCTATGAGAATTATGAGTAGGAACATTCATATGTGAAGAAGTGTTCACTGTTTCCTGAAACAGGCACAATCTCGATGGTCAATGATTTGATCATTTCTCAATGCACAGGTTAAGTTTTTGCATGATTAAAGAGTCAAAATTTAAGTTAGAAGGTAAGCCATCTATAACTAAAAGCATTTGTATAAACGGGTTGTAGATTGAGAGAACCAAGTGTTAGAAGTTACAGGTGTCTGAATCGACTTTTCAAAAGAGCAGTTTTAGACATAAGTAACTTGTTGAGATCATTTCTCAAGATCTACTGCATCGTTTGGAGTGTTTCAACTTGGAGAAGGTGCGCAAAACTATAGACAACACCTTGTGCAAGGTTTCATCAAAAAATTTACACAATTGATAAGTTAATGAGAGAGATATGTGCAGCAGACTTTCTATGTAGTCATCTCCTTCACAGGTTTTTTTTCAAAATCTTTATAATTGATCATTGATCCTCTAAAATTGGTGAAGGTTTGAGTTACTCTTGTTATAGAGGTGATCTAACTACAAGATTAGCTTGTTCTTTTTGAGATTAACACTCTCCATCAGTGGTATCAAAGCAGGAAGTATCAAAATTGAAGGAAGGAGGATCCCGACTGTTGCAGTTGCAAAGAATTCAACATTTGAAGGTTCAAAAGGTGAAAGCTTGAGGGCAAAGCTTGAGAAGGAGGTCATACGACATCAAGGAAGACAAAAGGAACATTATTCGAAGTAAAGGTACATCTATTACTCATAAAGTTTGAAGAATTCAATATACAGGTGAAGAAAGGATGGGAGATTCTCTTCAAATAGAGAAGTTGGATAGAGAGAATTATCTAGCATGGTCAATGAGGATGGAAGCTCATCTTATGAGCAAAGACTTGATAGCTTATATTACAGGTGAAGAAGAAAAACCTCAATTCAGAGATCCTAGTGTTCCAACTAGGGAGGAATTATCAGATTTGAAGAATTGGATGAAGAGAGATGCTCAAGCTAGGAGCATTATCTATATGGCAGTCAATGACTACTTGCTACCTCATATTAGAGGACTTGAAAGTGCAAGTGATATATGGAATGCTTTGGAGGAGCATTTCCAAAACACCACAAAGTCAATGAAGGCATCTTTGTGGGCAGAATTTACCACTTTCAAGAAGAAGGCCTCTCAATCCATCTGAGACTATGTAACAAGGATGAAGGACATTGCAGATGCATTAGGAGCAGTTGATGAAGACATTGAGAAGGATAAATTGGTAAGGCAAATCCTCACAGGGTTGAGAGGTGATGACAAATGGAAGCCATTCATTTTGCCTACTGAATTATCACTTGATCGTTTTACTCCTGACTTAAATCAATTGCTAGGACATATGTTAACCTTTGAGCAGGATGTCAAAGGTGAAGGTGACAAGAGTACAGTTCATGCAATGTATTCAAAGGATAAGAAGAAGAATATCAAAGGAAAGCAACAAACAAATGAGGATGAAGGTACAACTAGCCAAGCTAACTTCCTAAGAGGAAGAGGAGGTGGAAAAGGTAGAGGAAGAGGCAGGATTAATAAAGATGGAGTCACAGCTTGCTGGATTTGTGGTAAGACAAATCACTTAGCTAATGATTGTTGGCATAATACTCAGAGTAATGGTGGATATAATCAGAACTTTAATTCAAGAGGAAGAGGTGGCAGGAATCAAAGAGGTAATTTCACAGGTAGAGGTAGTAGAGGTTACTTTGGAAGAAATGCAGGTAGAGGATTCCAAAGCCAACAATACAACAATACCTACTACAATTATGCTTCAGATCAGAAGGAAGATTCAACATTGATAATGAATGCAACTTGTGAAAGGCAAAGTGAAGATCAAAGAGTCTTATACATTGACTCAGGATGTAGCAATCATCTGAGTGGTAACATAGCCTTGACTGATTTGGAAAATAAGGTAACTAATCATGTAGTTCAAACAGGTGACAATACAAAGCTTGTATGTTCCTACAATTCCTAAGAATCCGATAAGTGTAGGACAAATTGTTGAAAAAGGTTATGAAGTTAGATTCACTAATGAAGGAGTATGTAAAGGTTGGAAATTATGTCAATTAGATGTGACGAATGCTTTTTTAAATGGTTATATTTCAGATGATCTTTTCATGGAGCAACCCCAAGGATTTAGAGATGAAAGGTATCCAGATCATGTGTGCAAGCTCAAGAGAGCCTTGTATGGTTTGAAGCAGGCCCCAAGGGCATGGAATTATAGACTTGTAAAGTTCTTTGGAGAACTTGGATTCCAAGTATCTAAAGCAGATAGTAGCTTGCTTGTCAAAGCAAGCGATGATGGGTTCATATATATGTGCATATATGTTGATGATATAATTCTTATAGGTACAGATGAGAAAGGCATTCAAAGCCTAAAGAAGCAAATGGAGAAAGAGTTCAAAATCAGTGACTTGGGAGACTTGTCATATTTCTTGGGCATGGAGATCTCATACACTCAACATGGAGTGTATGTAACTCAAGAAAGATATTTGAGAAACTTGTTGATCAAGTTTAAGATGAATGATTGCAGGGTAGCACCTACTCCAATGGAGGTGAATCACAAATTGAGCAGATATGGAGGTGAAGAGTTCAAGGACATGAAACTATATCAGAGTTTGGTTGGTAGTCTGATTTATGCTACATTAACTAGGCCTGACTTGTCATATGCAATTGGAGTATTATCTCAATTCATGCATTGCCCTAAGAAAGAACATTGGATTGCAGGTCAAAGAGTGTTGAGGTACATTAAGGGTACACTCAAAGAAGGTTTGTATTATGGTTTTACATCAGATACAAACATCAAGATTTATAGTGATACAGATTGGGCAGGTAATCCTGATGATATGAGATCAACATATGGATACTTGTGTTATGTGGGAGATAAGTTAATTTCTTGGTGTCCAAAGAAGCAACACACAGTTGCTTTATCATCTACAGAGGCTGAGTACAAAGGTATGGTTGAAGCTGCAAAGGAAGTAGTATGGCTTAAGACTCTGATGAAGAGTTTTGACATTATTCAAAGTACACCCACTATTCATGGAGATAACATGAGTTCATTGTATTTAGCTGCTAACCCTGTGTTTCATGCTAGGACTAAACACATTGAGATTCAGTATCACTTTCTAAGAGAGAAGGTGATGGATAAAGAGATTGAAGTAATACATACTTCAACAAAAGATCAGATAGCTGATATGCTAACCAAAAGCTTGGATGGACCAAAGCTACAGAGATTCAAAGACATGGCAGGTATAAAGAAGATAGAGAAAACCTCAATTGATGATTGAGGGGGAGCTGTTGGTGCAACGCAATCAACAATTGAAGTTTTAATGAAGTTTTGGAAGTCAAGGACTGAAGAAAAGTTCAAGTTATGAAGCATGGAGGAAGTGCATATTCAGAAGATGAAGATGTGTACACATATGTACATTAATTTAGAGACAGCTCATATATATCTTTTGTATGGTCATAAGCTTGTACATATGTGGCTATATATATAAGTAAAAAGTTGGGGCAAATATGAGAAAGCATGTGAATAGAGAAATTGGTAGTTGTATGAGTCATTAGACATCTTAGAGGTGAGTAGAATCTCTCTCATCACTCAGTTCTACAATTCCTTCAGGAATGAAAGAAAATTGCACCCGATGTTTCTGTGCATTCTCCTTCTGTGCTTGATCATTTCAAGAATCATTTTGTAGATGTCTAAGTCCATAGTTAATGAGTCTATGGTTAAAGTTTGAGAGCCTAATTGTAAACAGGTTGTGAGAATTATGAGTAGGAACATTCATATGTGAAGAAGTGTTCACTGTTTCCTGAAACAGGTGCAATCTCGATGGTCAATGATTTGATCATTTCTCAGTGCACAGGTTAGAGTTTTGCATGAGTAAGGAGTCAAAATTTAAGTTAGAAGGTAAGCCATCTATGGCTAAAAGCATTTGTATAAATGGGTTGTAGATTGAGAGAACCAAGTGTTAGAAGTTACAAGTGTCTGAATCGACTTTTTAGAAGAGCAGTTTTAAACATAGGTAACTTGTTGAGATTATTTCTCAAGATCTACTGAATCTTTTGGAGTGATTCGACTTGCAGAAGGTGCAAAAAACTTTGTAGGCGACACCTTATGCAAAGTTTCATAAAAAACTTTACACAATTGATAAGTTAATAAGAGAGATATGTGCAGCAGACTTTCTGTGTAGTCATCTCCTTCACGTTTTTTTTTCAAAATCTTTATAATTGATCATTGATCCTCTAAAATTGGTGAAGGTTTGAGTTACTCTTGTTATAGAGGTGCTCTAACTACAAGAGTAGCTTGTTCTTTTGGAGATTAACACTCTCCATCAGCCTGTAATGTTGATACCAAATAGTAACACCATAGGAGATCTGGCTTGGGTAAGGGTGCCTCAAAGTACTCCGCGAGCCCTGCACATTGCCATATGCTTTGAAGTTCCGGTGTTCTCCGGAGAGTCTCAGACTCTTTGGAAAAGAATTGGAATCGAACCCATGACTTTTCATACTCACACTTGGACTCCCATATATACTTAGCCTCTCCTAAGGGCCATGGCATGCCATTGAACCAATGAGAGTTTGCATGGACTCTCTCTGTTATTCCTATGGGAGGATTCGGTATGGGTATTTGTTGGAGGTGCCACAGCTCTACAGGTCGTTGAGTTGGTGGCACTTCAATTGGTAGATTCTCCGCATCAATACCCATAGTACTTACTCCTGCCTGTGAGTTGGGGCCTTCTACTTTTGCCATGATAGTGCTTGTAGCGCACTCATGCTTATCTGCTAGAAGAAGAGAGGTATATTAGCATTGCATAGGAAACATGATGTTATGGTGTTCCCTCCACAATACTAGAAGGACATCCAAAGTGGTTAGAGGTTAGCGGGTGAAGTGTTCATGATGTGTGTGAATGTTGGTTAGTAGGTAAGTGATTCCCCTAGATGCATACTTGGGATGTGCACTATACTCAGAATGCACCTACATCAGAGTGGACGGATTTACAAATGTGGGTCAGGGGGTTTGATACTAGGTTTATGTCTCCAAACCTTGATCATGGGAGCATAGCTTTTAGTGGTTATGACATGTAAATGTTTGTGGACTGGATTTTGTTGGAGTTGGGGCTTTTTGGGTACCCATTTCTTGACATTCCTAGGTGTGACCAAAGATGTAATGGTGTAGTGTAGATGTTTGCCTTGGGATTTTTGCCAAGAGTGACTGTGAGTGTGGGTTAAATTTTGTGAGTGAAAGTGAAGCTATTTGAGCTCGTAAGCAGGTCTTGGGAACCTATATTTGTTTACCATTTGGGATAGCCTTCATTGATCCCTTTAGGACCCAAATAGAAGTGGTCTATCTAGATTGATGCCTAGGATACTCCTTCATTGTAATCCTCAACATTTTAGCTCGTTTGGTGCGTCTTCGAGAACTTGTCTCCAGAGCCGAGGGTTGTTCACCCTTGCGTATCCAGATATGCTTCATGCCAAGAGGTACTTTATATTGCACTAGTCGTTGCTCATGCTTCTTGATTATTGGCCTCCTTTGTGATGTGTGTTGTCCTGCTTGCTTTCCCGGGGATCTCTTTGGAAAAGAAGGGAACTCCTCATTGACTTCTGCAATTCCTTCAAGAGTGACAATCTTCTGCACCATAGAACTTTGGACAAGAATAACATCGTTATCTTTGTGTGGGTTCCTGGAAGGATCAGGATCTGGTGTCTTTTCTAGTGGCCTGAGTGTTTGATTCTCTAATTCAATTGTGATGCGGTTTTGACCCACCCAAGCCTAAAGAATTCCACTTATTAGGTTGAGGTTGACTGCATGATCATAGATCTAGTCTTGGCCCAAGATGAGAGGTTCAGTAAGATCCTCGTCTTCACACACTAGCACTTTGACTGCCATTAGAACCTCTTGAATGTAGAGGGGAAGTTCCACCTCACCCATGGTTTTCGCACCTCCCAACCCTATGAGGTATGCCTCGATAGGATTGACCTTCAATTGCAATTCTTGGCAGTAAGAAAGGCATACTTCACTAGTGGTTGCTCCTGAGTCAATCAAAGCCTTCACGGTCCTTGCACTCTCTCTTTGTCCTACCTCTAGGGTCACAAAGGGTCGTTGATCAACTACCCTACGGGAACGTTCACTTGATGCTTTGCACATGGCCATGTGATAACTTAGAACTTCTTGAGTGTCAGACATAGGCTGATCTATACCTTCTCTTTGCAATTTTATTTGTCAGATGCGTTCTAAAGCTTCTACGTATGCTTCTTCTCGAATTCTTTTTTCTTCTTCTTTACGTTTCTTAGCAGTGTTGAGTCGATTTAGCATCTCCTCTGTGAGGGGTTCTTGATTTAATTTAACTCTACATCCACTGGTGTAACTTGGTAGATGTTGCCTTCTAGAATGGCTAGTTGAACTGCTCCACTTATTCAGATCCTATTGATAATCATTGGTCCATAGCCTCTCTTCTCTAATTTCCATGCATGTTGCTTCAAAGTGTAGACTAAGATTAGGTCTCCTACTTTCAAGCCCTTATCCTTCACATGTGCGTCAAAATATGCCTTTTTCTTGCCCGTTAGCTTGTGCATGATAGGGGGCAGACTTCTTATGTATCACCAAGAACTCTTGGAGAAGTTTTTCAATTACTTCATTCAACAAGTGCGTGCCTCTATCACTTACTAGCTCTATTGGTAGCCCATATCTAGTGAACACGTTCTCAAATAACAACTTAGCAGTCGTTTGAGCATCGTTATTTGTTGTAGCTTTTACTTCTACCCATTTGGTTTGATAGTCAGTGCTGACAATGATGTATTCAACATGTGAACCCTTAGCTAGGGGATTAATAGGACCAACAAAGTATATTTCCCACTTAGAGAATGCACGTCCACCCATCATAGGTTTCAATGGCATCTCATCTTTACGTATAGGATACTAAGTTCACTGACAAACATCATACCTCTTCACATAGGTATGTGCATCCATGTGAAGAGTGGTCCACCAAAGACCTACAAATAATATTGCCTTGATCACCCTATCTGGTCCAAAGTGTCCTCCTGCTACACCTTGGTGAGCAGTTTCCAAGATCTTCAGATATTCGCTCTTGTTGAAGCTCAAAGTCAAGGACAAAGCATGGAAGCACATCAAAAGGTGGACACACAAGGAAAGGGAGTAAGTAGGGAGCTCCAAGAAGTGTATGTCAAATTTTCAGAAGAATCCCCTACGAAAATAGTGATTTTCATCACTAAAAACCATTGTAAATACCATTATCTATTTTTAGTAACTCCATTTTGTTCAAGCCGAGGAGTCCTCGAGCTTGAGGAGTATTAAAAGTACCATCGTACCAATTTTCATAATTTTTAGACTTCGTTTGAGCCCTCAAATAAGCCCTGGAACCTAATTTTTAACTAGGCCGGACACTAGGTCTGGACAGGGCCAAAACTAGTCAAAAAACTATAAAAAGAGCTAGAGAGCTCATTTTTGGGGTTAGCTTGTTAGAGAATAGAACTTTGGTAAGAGAACTCTTTTGCAATCTAAGCTTTCCATTGTTCCTCTCTTTGATCTTACTTTGTGCGCGTGTGTGTGTATGTGTGTGCATGTTTGTGTGCTTTCACTCACGCACTTGTGCCTTCACTTGCTCGTGGTCTTCATACCGGTCCTCACGTCTCCGCGGATTGACAAGTAAAGGAGGTGGTGCTTACACTTGAGCTACACCAAATTTTGGCGCCGTTGCCGGGGAGAGAGCTTCGAGGACGAGCGTTGTGATGGTAAGATCGTAGATTTGCGACGTTGGAAGGTAAAAAATCTGTCATTTCAGTTCATTTTCTGTTTTTTCCTCTTCATCTTCATCATCATCATCATCTCCACCTTCTTCCATCTTCTTCATCATAGAAATTTCTTGTTTTTTAGTGCATTTTCTCCATTTTCATACCATTTCTCATGCATTATTCTGTGGGAAGGAGTTAGGAGGTGCAAGGGAGAGCAAGCGCTGTGTTTTTTTTATGATTTTCTGCTCATACAGAGCTCGCCATAGTCGGCGCTCAGAAATTTGAATTTCCCGCCAAAAAACGCGATTCTGTGATGAAAATCGCCATTCTGTGAAAATTCAAAATTTTTTGAAAAATTACGATTTTCTATTTTCCCGCCTAAAAGTTGGCTGAAAAAATCACGATTCTGTGGTCATTCTCAGAATCACGATTCTGTGAGTGTGCTCAAAATCGCGATTCTCACAAATCACGATTTTCAGTCAAAAAACACGATTCTGTGCTCAAAATCGCGATTTTCATAAACACGATTTTGTGCTCAACATCGCGATTTTCATGTCAAAAACACGATTCTGAGAAAATACGATTCTGTGCTCAAAATTGCGATTTTCATAAACACGATTTTGTGCTCAACATCGCGATTTTCATGTCAAAAAACACGATTTTCAGAAACACGATTTTGTGATCAAAATCGCGATTTTCAAAACACGATTTTGTGATCAAAATCGCGATTTTCAAAACACGATTTTCTACTCAAAATCGCGATTTTCAAAACACGATTTTCTACTCAAAATCGCGATTTTCAAAACACGATTTTGTGAAAACACGATTTTGTGAAAAAAACACGATTTTGTAAATCACGATTCTCTGAGTCAAAATCGCGATTTTCAAAAACACGATTTTGTGCTCAACATCGCAATTTTCAGAAACACGATTTTGTGCTCAACATCGCGATTTTATGAGTTCACAAAATCGCGATTCTCTGAAAGTTCACAAAATCGCGATTCTCTGAAAGTTCACAAAATCGCGATTTTCTCCAAAGGTCCTGTTTGCCTGTTTTGACCCCCAGAAGCCTGAATTGGCATAACTTTTTCATCCAAAGTCCATTTTTTGAGCTCGTTGGAAAGCTCGTTTCAAGAATAACGCATTGATTTTGAGATAGGATAATTTGAAGTTGACCCTCAAGTGGGACTAGGGAACCAAGGGGACTCCAAAGAATTTTGAACCATACCAAGGGGAAAATTTGGACTCTTGACTAAAGTTTATGAACCTGAGATCTGGTAGACACTTAGGCAAGGATAAACAAAGCATTAGATCTTCTGAGGTTAGTGTCAACCATACATCCAAGTCTTGGGCACAACAACTAAGTGGTCATCTTTTACTAAGTTCAGACACAAGTGATTCAGAAATGTCTTTTAGTATGGGAAAACCTGTAGGTGGCTCAGGGTCTGCCCATCTACAAACACCAGAAGGGCCCTATAAGACACAGTTGGAATATATTCGGACCAACCAATTAGGTGCTCGCATCTATGAGGATGGTTTGAGGCGATCAGTGGTCCAACTCAAAAATCCAGATCAATCCTTTGGACTTGAACACCCGGTGGTCAAGTTCGAAGAGGGTTCATACATTGATAAGGAAGGAACCATGTATGTGGTCACCAACCTACCAGATAGGACGGATGAGTTTGGAAATGTCATTCCTGAGAATGAAATAGGAGACCTAGAACAAGGAAATGTAGGACAAGGACCCCAGACTCCTAGAGGTAAGTCAGTTTTGACCCGAGTGATCACTCCGGACTGGATCCCTCAAGACAACAAAAGCATAGAACTATTTTTGAATAGAGAAACAGAGGAAGCCTTTTGGAGATTCAAGCCAGATCAACCTAGCCAATTAGGCATAGTTATCATCTATGAATTCAAAGATCCTGAGATACCAGGCAAAGTTGTCTACCTGGATAACACATCAGAGAAGATATTCTTGGTAACAGAACATGATAGACATGCATATACTTGGAAGAATGAATTGATTTTCCCCCCACCAAGATCCAATGTTTCCCATGGCCTCCAAGGTGTAGGATCTTCCCACGCTCATGAAGCCCAGAGAGAAAGAACTAGAGAGAGACCTGAGGTAAGTTTTGCACACACCGTGGGCAGGAATAGATCAGGATTTGAAAATGAAAGACCTGAAAGAGAGAGACATCAAGCACATAGGCAAAAAAGAGATGAACATGATTTTCCATTGCCTAGACCCCGAGAGCACCCAAGAACCCTTAGACCCACTCAAGTGATCAAGGCAATGAAGAATTATTTTGACGGGTCAGGAGATCCTTATGATCATGTGGCCGAGTTCAAACAAGTGTTAAGAGCTGAACAGGTTGAGGATTTATTCACCCAATACGAGGCATTTGGTTTGACTCTTAAGGGCACTGCCTTGGCTTGGTTTCAACCATTGAGTAGTCGCAACTATCGCGATATAGGTCAACTGCTAGAGGAATTCATTGTAGAATTTTCCAAGAGTGGTATCAGGCATAACACATCATCCTTGATCCACAGTTTCAAGCAGACACCCCAAGAAACAGTGCGACTAGCAGGTAGAAGGTTCAGACAGTACCTAGAAAGATGCCCTGCTCCCGAGTTACCCACACCAGCCAAACAAGTGGCTTTGTTCTTAGATGGCTTACTGAGCACAAAGTTAAGATCATATGTATATTTGAAAGAGCCTAGACCCATAGAAGAGTGCGTGCGGACATGCATTGACATAGAAGATAACTTGGGTGAGGAGTTAGGATTATCCAAACTCTATAAGGATTCAGATAGTTCTACTAGTCATACTTCAAAAATCTCCACGGAAATAGAGGAGATAGCTAAGCAAGTTGCCAAGAAGCTGGGAGTCCAAAATAAACAAACACAGAGAGTCACTCCAGTGAATCGGTGTTATACTTGTGGGGGCGACCACATGGCTAATGTATGCCCAATGCAAAACCAAAACATTAGAGAAAGGAATGCTCCATATTGCACTATTGAGAGAAAATACACAAACCACATGGCTCAAGATTGTCCCTACAATAGGCAGGCTGTTAGACAGAATTATCAGCAACCTTACCCACAAGGTAGGTATCAGAACCAATACCAACAGCCATATTATAGACCACAACAGCAATATCAGGTACCATATAGGCCACAACCTGTCTTGGGAAACCAACTACCAGCTCCAGCCAACGTGATTCCAGTCAAATATGTTGTGGGAGAGGAAAATCCAAACAGAGCATTGGTGCCCCTAACCCCATTGATACCAGATAATTATTCTCATGCTCATAGTTCAGACTACTCCCATGAAGGTAGTCCACATGCGTATTACACAGAGTCACCTGAACATAGTGAGATTTACTCGTATCAATATGAGGCACCACCTATGGAGCAAAATTGGGAGCCAGAATACTCCAATGTCATGTACACAAATCCTAACCCTAGGCCCCAAATGAGACAAATGAGACCACAAGCCCCTAGAGGATCTTGTTTTAGATGTCAAGGTGATCATTTCATTCGTGACTGTCCCCACCCATCATCTCCGAGTCAAGGACAGGCTATCACAATACATGCTTTTTGCCCTGATTGTGGCAAAGACCATCTCCCTAGAGATTGTCCAAGAAACCCCTCCAACACACCCAAGATTACACCCATTAATGTGGTAGGCTTAGTGGCGGATTCAAGTTCAAGTAGCAGTAATGTGGCACCTATACAGGCAGTTACTAGGGCACAAGCATTAAAACAGGATAAACCAGTAGAACAATCAGAGTCGAGTGAATCGGGAGAGCCTAGTAAGAGGAAAACAAGAACATGGAAGGATACCAGAGAGAAGGCCAATCGCAAGTGGAATAAAAAGTTATCGGAACTAGAAGAAAGCTTAAAAGAAGCGAAAACAAAAATAGAAGACATTGCATCTCAAAGCCCCTCGCATGCCGAAACTCCATCCACTCCACCTCATCCCACCCCACCACCCATTGTAAATAGACCACAACCAGGGTCTGTTCTTGCAGATCCAACCCTAGAAGGCTTGGACATGATGTTCAAGGCCTACCAGGCTCGACTTCAAGAAGGACCTACAACTGCAAACCTAGACAAGAGTTACCCTAGAGCGGACTTAGAGATTGAACGGATGAAAATGTGCATGAAAATGGTAGAACAAGCTCAAGCTATACTTGAGACTAGTCAAAAGTTCAATCAGACAAACTCTGTCAAAGGGGATTTGCATTTCCAGGGCTTACTAGAACGATTAGAGCAGTTGGTAAACAAACCACAAGTTTCTTTACCTCCACAGGCTCAACCAGTTATTGAAAGAGGAAGCTCACCACCAATGGGAGCTTATGTTCCTAATTCCACGGATCCAGGAATACCTCCTTCAATTCAACAGTACTCTCAAGAATTCTTGCGGGAAATACAAGAAGAGAAATGGGCCAAGAAGAAGGGTAATTCCCCTCCTATTCCTGAGATTGATGATCTTCATGATCAATTTCCCCAAGACATTCCATCTATTTACGGAGATGAAGCAGAACAACAAGAAGACGAAAGGTTAGATTTTGAATCTAATACCTTAGAAGAACTGCCTCAATTTCCAGGCCCATGGGAATCTGAATCTCTCCAGATTAGAACTCCCACAATACTAGTAAGAAATGAAGACTCAGTGGTTCCAAGGAACACGGATGTCATGAAGAACACTAAGGTTCAGTGTCATCTCACTGTAGAAGAGCTGCTCAAAGCAAAACCTGAGCTTTGGAATCATGTGAAGGATCAGGTTCCAGAACTTGATTCCAACATGCCAAAAGCAGGCTCCAAGCAAAGGGTACCAGAGATACCTCTAGACAAAATAGGGGACATGTGTGAGGGTGAAGAAGGTAATACTTATCTTCCAATCACTTTCCAAGGTTACACAACCAAAGCAATCATAGATTCAGGTGCTGGTGTTGCTATTGCGGCTACCTCCTTGTGGAAGCAATGGGGCAAGCCCACATTAAGACCAACTAGAATGAAGCTTCAAATGGCTGATGGTCATTTTGAAAGACCTCTAGGATTGCTAGAAGGGATCACTCTAACCACTTGTGGTGTAGAGTTTGAGCACACATTTGCTATATGTGACTTTGAAAGAAATAATGTCTATGAGATGATCCTAGGAAGACCCTTCCTACGACAATTGCAAATAGTACAGGATTGGGGAACTAACTCCTTGTACTTACAGCACTTAGGGGTCACCACCAAGGTCAATTTGAAGGATTACACCTTCAGAGATGTACCACCCCTACAGTGGAATTCTATCCACAAAGCGAAAGAAGATTCCATCTTTATGCATTCTGAAAGTTCACCTGATCCATCATGGCTACATGAAGATACTCATTTGTGGATGTGCAAGGTTGCAAAGGAAGAGGAAAAATGTTTAAAGGCAAGAGAAGAAGGAACTTCGCTAGGAGATAGTCCAGTTAGAGACCCAGCCTACACACCGATGATCTTTCCAGATGAGGAGTTTGAGCCTCATGGCTGGCCAGAAATCTTAGCCACCATGGACATTGCTGTCAATGAGGAACAGTGGACACCTCATTGTGATGAGGAGGGTTATGATATCTCAGTGTTCATGTGTCAACCCTTGCTAGAGGAATGTGACCCTAGTGATGTCATAGAAGAAGAAGAGAATGACGATGATCTGGAGTCTATTGTGATGGATAGTTGCTTTAACTCAGAGCAGCACTATCTAGAAGATATAGGAGTATTCACCCAGAAAGAAGAAGAACCTCTCACAAGTATTAAAACAGTAAACTCAAAGGATGGAAGTGAGAGTAGTCAAAAGAAAAAGAAAAGAAAAGCAGTGAAACAAGAAGAGGAGGAATCATTGTTTGAAGTACCAGAAAACTTCAAGAAATATGAAGTTGACGACCGCAAAATTTTGGTACGAATGCCTAAGAGAGAGGCCATCATAGGAGAATCATATGATAATAAAGAAAAGACCAAGAAGATTGTAGTGACCATTGAAGAGAACGAAGAGAGATGCACATATATAGGAGATGACCTAAGTGCAAGAGAAGAAATGGAGCTCATAGCTCTATTAAGGGAATATAGGGATGTGTTTGCTTGGCACTATAGAGACTTGAAAGGGGTAGATCCAAGAATTTGCTCTCATACTATCCCCATGACTGTTGATGCTAAGCCCACCAAACAGAAGCCCTACACATATAATGATACCTATGCAGCCAAAATAAAAGAAGAAATTGATAGGTTGATTGAAGCTGGATTCATCTATGAGATTGAGCATACCGAATGGGTGTCCCCCATTGTTGTGGTACCCAAGAAGAACGGGAAGTTGCGAGTGTGTATTAACCTTTAAAAAGTTAATGCGGCTACGATTAGAGATAGTTGTCCACTTCCAATCACAGAACACCTATTGGAGCGTGTTGCAGGCAAGGAAGTTTATAGCTTCCTTGATGGATTTTCAAGTTACAATCAAGTAGCCATTGCCCCAGAAGATCAACACAAAACAGCTTTTGCTACAGAGTGGGGAATCTTTGCATTTCGTGTGATGCCATTTGGGCTCACCAATGCACCTACAACATTCCAAAGGCTCATGTGTCATGTCTTCAAAGAGTTCTTGCGAAAGAGCTTAGAAGTGTATGTGGATGATTTATGTGCTCATTCCGAAGAAAGAAGGTTTCACATCCCTGAGCTCAGACAAATCTTCAACAAGTGTAGAGAATATCGAGTGTGTCTGAACCCAGAAAAGTGTGTGTTTATGGTGCGTCAAGGTAAAATCTTAGGTCATATTGTTTCTAAGAATGGAATCTCAACAGATGAAGATAAGGTACGAGCCATAGCGGAGCTACCAAGGCCAAGGAATATTAAAGAGGTACAAGCCTTTATGGGCCATTGTGGATACTACCGTAGGTTTATCCACATGTACGCGATCATAGCTAGACCCCTTTATGCCTTGTTGTCTAATTTTGAGTGGAACGACGAATGCGAGAATTCTTTCAACGAACTGAAGAAACATTTGTGCACGGCACCAATACTCACCACTCCTGATTGGAATAAACCCTTCCATGTCCATGTGGATGCATCCAATCATGCCATAGGATGTGTGCTAGCACAACCCACAAGTGAAGGAAACTTAGATTTGCCCATAGCATATGCTAGTAGACAGCTCACTGCAGCTGAACGGAACTATACCACAACTGAGCGAGAGGGCTTAGGCATGGTATATGCTGTGAAGAAGTTTAGACACTATTTATTGGCCAACAAGTTCAAGTTTTTCACTGATCATCAAGCTTTGTTATATTTGGTCAATAAACCTTGCAATACTGGACGCTTAGTAAGATGGTTCCTCTTACTAATGGAATATGACTTTGAAGTTGTTGTCAGGAAAGGTAGAACCCACCTTCGGGCAGATCACCTTTCTCGCATCACTTCAGGAGAGTCACCGCAAGGAGTGTCTGACGAATTACCCGATGCTTATCTGTTCAATTTAGAAGTTGTTCCTAAATGGGCAAATAAGTTGGTACCAGTCCTAACCTTTGGCCCTGCAAATAAATGTGAAAACATCACAAGAAGAAATTGTAAAATCACAAAAATATCACATATTAGCAGGAAGCATGTACAAACAAGATACTGAGGGTGTATTAGCTTGTTGTGTGGAGGATGATGAACATAGTAGTTGGTTGCAACAAGCCCATGAAGGAATGCTAGGAAATCACTATTCTAAACAACGAACATTGCAGAATCTAAAGCGTTTAGGAGTGTATTGGCCTAGCATGGACAAAGAAATACATGAGTGGATTAAGAATTGTCCAAGGTGCAGAGAGAGACCCCCAGTGGAGCATGCGACCCTTTATCAAGTGTCATTAATTCCAGATTGGAGTGCCCCATTGGTAGAGTTTATGAGATCGGGAAGATTACCCAAAGAGGCTAGTCTAGCAAGAAGACGAAGCATGGAGCAAGAGGCTCAAGGCTACGCCTTAGTAGGGGACAACCTATACCGAAGAGGCAAAGATGGTTAATTAAGACTATGCGTTCATGAATCAGACTATTTAAAGGTCTTAGAGACTGCACACAGCGGTGTTGCAGGTGGACATTTTGGTCCTGACCGAGTGATCAAGACCATTCTATTCTCAGGACTTTGGTGGCCCACTCTTCATATGGACGCACATACCTATGTGAAGAAATGTGGCACATGCCAACGTGCACAATATCCAGTGAGAAAAGACGAGATGCCCTTGAGGCCAATGATGGGAGGACGTGCATTTTCGAAGTGGGGCATAGACTTCATAGGTCCTATTAACCCCCCTGCTAGAAACTCCCATGCAGAGTACATCATTGTAGCCACAAATTACCTTACAAAGTGGGTAGAAGTCAAAGCCACAACAAAGAATGATGCTCAGACTACGGCTAAGTTCTTATTCGAGAATGTGTTCACGAGATATGGACTACCAATAGAGTTGGTGAGCGATAGAGGCACACACTTCTTGAATGAAGTCATTGAAAATCTTCTCCAAGAATTCTTGGTGATACATAAGAAATATGCCCCCTATCACCCACAAGCCAACGGACAAGCCGAGAGTACCAATAAGATCCTTTGTAACGTATTGACAAAACTGGTAAATAATAAACGCTCTGATTGGGACAAACAACTTCATCATGCTGTTTGGGCTTATCGAGTTGCCTACAAAACGGTACTCAACGCCACCCCATTTCAGATGGTCTTCGGACAGAACGCTGTGCTACCATTAGATTTCTTAATCCCTGCCTTAAAAGTAGCACAAGAGTATGAGTGGAATGGGCATGAATTGTCCTCTAGGATCTTTGATCTCGAACGCTTGGGTGAGACTAGGCTACGAGCGGCAGCAGGCATCTACGCTGCAAAGAAGAGGCAAAAGGCATACTTTGATGCACACATCAAGGATAAGGGATTGAAAGAGGGAGATCTAGTGTTGGTATACACACTAAAACAACATGCCCGTAAGTTGGAAAAAAGAGGATACGGACCCATGATCATTAATAGAATTTCCACTAGTGGTGTAGTTCAGTTGGCCACGCTAGAAGGAGATATCTTGCCAAACTATATTAGTGGCTGTAGAGTCAAGCTATATCAAGAACCTCTTACTGAGGATATGCTAATGAGACTCAACACTGCTAAGAAGCGAAAAGATGAAGAGTTAAGAGTGAGAGAAGAAGCACAGGTAGAGGCCATAGAGCGTATTAGGCGAAATAAGTTAAGGCGATTAGGCCTAGAAGTCAACTCAAAAGCCCCAAAATATCACATGGATATGTGTCAAAAGTCAGGCATAGCGACTTCTCAGGTCATTGACCAAAGACCCTTTGTGACCATAGAGATAGGACAAGGGAAGGGTGCAAGGACGGTGAAAGCATTGATTGACTCAGGTGCAGCAAGTAGTGCAGTTAGACTTTCCTACTGCCAAGACTTGGGGTTGAACATCAATCCCATAGAAGCTTATCTCATAGGATTGGGAGGTGTGGAAACCCCTTGTTTGGGCGAGGTGGAACTTCCCATCTAACTTCAAGATGTTCCAATGAAAGTCAAAGCGCTAGTATGTCAAGATGAGAACCTTACAGAACCACTTGTCTTGGGTCAAGATTGGATCTATGACCATGCAGTTAACTTAAACCTAAGAAGTCAAATTCTTCAAGTTTGGGTACATGAACAATGCATTACATTAGAATTAGAGAACTGCATGCTCCTAAATCATGGCACCACACACTCTCTTAGTTCTTCCAAGACTAATCATATGAAAGAAGATGTTGTATGTGTCAAAAGCTCTATGATGCAGAAGGAGTCAATCGTGGAAGACCAGGTTCGAAGGCGGGTGGATCTTTCTTCTTCTCCAAAGAATCAAGTAGCCACAGTAGTGAGTCCACCACACAAGCAAACACAACCGTTCACGACAACTGCTACATCAAATAGAAAGACACCATTCGATAAAAAAGCAGTTCCGAGCATGAAGCAGATATGGGTACGCAAAGGAGAGCAACCACCAGCCTTGCCCCCACAAATCCCATCCATGCACACCAACCAGGCCAGAAGACGAAGGAAGCAGCTCAGACAAGCTCAATCACAAGGTATCCAACAAGTTTGGGTGCCTAAGAAGTTAGCTGCAGCTCAACAAGGGCAATTACAGATGTGGGTACCTAAGAAGCTCCTACATCCACAACAACCTTTGTTCTCCCACATGCAAAAGGTTTCAACAAAGAAGCCAAAAAGAGAAAAGGGTAAGAACCACGTACAGAGACCAAAGGAAGATCAAATCAGCTCTTCAACATTAGTAGGAAGACATGCAAAAAGGATATGGGTTTGGAAGCCAAAAAGTGCAAGTAGCCTCCACCGAACCAAAGCGTCAACCACACTGGATACCACAGTTCAGAAAGCATCCAAAGAGAAAGACGCCTGAAGTGACCTCTACAGTGCCAAATGATGTTCTAAAATGGACTCCAATAAGGAGGATTACATCAGTTCGAGACTCAATGGATACCTCCACCAAGGTCGGCATCAACCTCCGCAAATAACATCGAAAGCCTCGAACGAGCAACAACCATGTGCTCCTTGCACAACCCTGTCTTTTGCACCATTCAGGTCATGCATTTCCAAAGTATGCATTAATATAGGGCCACATTACATGGCCGTGCATAGACACACTTGAGAATCCCACGCACAAGAGCACAGTGACATATGTCAAATATTTCTATTGTGCTAACTTTTGCGTTCTTGTTTTGTGATATCCTTTTCCTCCAAAAAAAAAAAAAAAAAAAAAGAGGGAGAAAGAAAAGCGGGAGAGAGTTTGTTCCCAGGTTTGGCTTATGAAACATGAATGAGTCATGCTTAGTTGAAGGTGGAACTGTTGATTACTAGGCATTTATCAATTTGGATAGAAGTGTGTCTCGGCCAGCAGTGAGATTATTGCTGCCTTATCTGGTAGATGACAAGCATTTGGCATGAACATGGCATCTACAACTATGATTTTCTCTTACCATGGTAGGAATGAAGAGCTTGAAGGTCCACAACTTGAGTGATGCTTAACTACTTCATGTACCAGAGCATCCAAGGAGATATCTGCAAAGGGTAGTTCTGGAGGAGAAGACTCCTGCATATGGTGAGCTAAAGAGAATATGTGAAACTCAGCTTGGTGTAGTTACCCGATGTTGCTTGCCAAGGAATATAAAGAAATTCAATTCTCAGTATTTGACAAATGTTGCTTTGAAAAGAGGAGAGAGGATCCACCACTCAAACGACCTCATCAGTGGACAAGCAACATGGACATTCATCAACAATGTTCCATCCCAAAGGCCGAGTGTACAACACGAAGAGACAAACATCCATCAACCTTCTCCATGGTAAGTATCTTTACTCTGGAAACACCATAACCATGATAGTTTAGGAAACCTCTTCGTCAGCATACCCTTGAGCACTTAGCTCAAGACCCGCAATTTTTGCACCATACTTCTTCCAATGCATTTTTCAAGTAAGCATGCGTAGGGCTACATTACAAGGCCGTGCACAAGGCACATACTTTTTTCAACCCAGGCACGAACACACTTACCCATCATTCATTATGGGTTATGAGTAGTTGGCATGACTGCTCTCAACATCATCTTTGGAAGAGCTAGCGGATGTCATGGGAACAACATCCCTATCTCGGAAGCAAATTGAAGCCAGTAGTTGCTCCAAATCACTCTCGACAATCTCTTTTGAGCAACTTGCAGTTTTGAAAGCTCACAACAACACATTCTTGCTGGAATCCAAGGAACCAGCTCATACAACGGATGGACACCACCTCTCAAAGCACTACATGGAACAGCCCTTCCAACAAGGGTCTGTCAGGGACGACAGACTCGAGAGGGGGGGGAGTGTTGAAGCTCAAAGTCAAGGACAAAGCATGGAAGCACATCAAAAGGTGGACACACAAGGAAAGGGAGTAAGTAGGGAGCTCCAAGAAGTGTATGTCAAATTTTCAAAAGAATCCCCTACGAAAATAGTGATTTTCATCACTAAAAACCATTGTAAATACCATTATCTATTTTTAGTAACTCCATTTTGTTCAAGCCGAGGAGTCCTCGAGCTTGAGGAGTATTAAAAGTACCATCGTACCAATTTTCATAATTTTTAGACTTCGTTTGAGCCCTCAAATAAGCCCTGGAACCTAATTTTTAACTAGGCCGGACACTAGGTCTGGACAGGGCCAAAACTAGTCAAAAAACTATAAAAAGAGCTAGAGAGCTCATTTTTGGGGTTAGCTTGTTAGAGAATAGAACTTTGGTAAGAGAACTCTTTTGCAATCTAAGCTTTCCATTGTTCCTCTCTTTGATCTTACTTTGTGCGCATGTGTGTGTATGTGTGTGCATGTTTGTGTGCCTTCACTCACGCACTTGTGCCTTCACTTGCTCGTGGTCTTCATACCGGTCCTCACGTCTCCGCGGATTGACAAGTAAAGGAGGTGGTGCTTACACTTGAGCTACAGCTCTCGTGGACAAATGATCTAAGATACCCATCTTTTCCTCATCTGTATAGATTATCTCCTATGAGTGTATAATCTAGAGCCTCCTGTTCTAAACTTAGTTGTCTAGCCAATGTCATTTCCTGAGGGAATGTTTTCGTCCTTAAAAAGTTAAGCAATGGTTCACTCCAATCTAGTATTAGAGACACTCGATATAGTGTCGCATGCTCCAGAGATGGTCTAATACAACAGACTCGGCATTCCTTGTACAACTTATGGACATCTGCTTCCATAGTTGACCAATATACACCTAATCTTTGTACGATCTAGAGGGTTCGATGTTTGGAGTAATGTTGCTATAGTGCACCTACATGTGCGAGTTGCAACCATTTTTTGTGCTCCTCCTCTTCCACGCAACAAGCTAATATTACCTAATCTATATGCTTGTACATAATCCATGCCATGATATGGTACTTGTGGGGTTTTACTACCTCCTTACCTTGAGTGTTTATTACTGGATGTTTAGGCCCATATGTCAATACTAGCACTAATGTCTTGGCCCACTGTGGTACAACTTCCAAATTGAACAAGTCATCATGAAGATCATCTAATACTCCTTGTGGGGCCTCTTTGGATGTGAGCCTTGAGAGTTTATCTAAAGTGAGTCTTACCTTTCCTCACCGCTACCTCAAAGTCATATTCCATTAGTATGAGGAACCATCTTACTAATCTACCTATATTGCATGGCTTGTTTATTAAGTACAGTAGAGCTTGATATCAGTAAAAAAATTTAAATTTATTTGCAAGCAAATAGTGTCTAAGCTTTTTTACAGCATATACCATGCCTAATCCATCTCTTTCGATCGTGGTATAGTTCTACTCAGTCGCATTCAACTGTCTACTAGAATACGCTATTTGGAGATCCATATTACCTTCATCAGTAGGTTGTGCAAGTACGCATCCAATGGCATAATTGGATGCATCCACATGGACATGGAATGGCTTGTTCCAATCGGGTGTCATCAAGATTGATGCAAAACACAATCTTCTCTTCAGCTCGTTAAAGGAATCCTCACATTCTTCAGTCCACCCAAAGTTAGTCAAAAGGGAGTACAAAGGCTTTGCAATGATTGCATCCATATGAATGAATCGGCGATAGTAGCCACAATGCCCCATGAAAGCCTATACCTCCTTGACATTCTTTGGCCTAGGTAGCTCTGCAATAGCTCTCACTTTCTCCTCATCCATGGATATGCCATTCTTTGAAACTATGTGTCCTACAATCTTGCCTTGCCTGACCATAAAAACACACTTTTTTGGGTTCAAGCAAACTTGGTGTTTTCTACATTTGTCAAAGATAGCTCTCAACTCTCCGATATGTGTTTGTCTTATGTTGGAATGAGCAGAGAGATCATCAACATAGACTTCCAAATTTTTCCTCAAGAATTCTTTAAACACGTGGCACATCAGCCTTTGAAAAGTGTTTGGTGCATTGGTAAGACCAAACGGCATTACTCGAAAGGCAAATATGCCCCACTCCATAGCAAAGGCTGCCTTATGCTGATCTTCTGGGGCTATGGCCACTTGATTGTAGCTAGAGAACCCATCAAGGAAGCTGTACACTTCCTTGCCTACTACTCTTTCTAAAATATGCTCAGTGATAGGAAGCTGATAATTATCTTTGATAGTGGCTACATTAACCTTCTTCAAGTTAATGCATACAAGTAGTTTGCCATTCTTTTTGGGCACCACTACAATGCGGGACACCCATTCAGTGTGCTCAAATTTATAGATAAATCCAGCTTCAACCAAGCGATCTATCTCTTCTTTGATCTTGGTAGCGTAGTTATCGTTATATGTGTATGGCTTCTATTTAGAGGGTTTGGCATATGAGGTCATGGGGATAGTATGTGAGCATATGTGAGGGTCTACACCTTTCAAGTCCTTGTAGCTCCATTGTGTACCTAAGTCACGATGCCTTAGGGACTTGTGTCAAAGAGATTAAATCTCATTTGCCCTACAAGTGTGTATAGTGGTGGATTGACACACGCTTAATTATCAATCCGAAGAACCACAAGAACCAAGTGTATGAGGACATGTGCACACATGATGGAAAGTGAAGTGGCTCAGCTATAATGCATGTCAAGAGACTAAAATACCTCTCCAACTCACTTAATCACTGGAAATGTCTGCCGCGATACCACTTACAACAGTAAACACAAATTCGAATGTTTCTCCCAGCTCTGAACTCCGAATATGGGCAATACTGGGTTCCTCTCGAAGCTCTTGATGAGATGCATTGGTCGTATTTTCACTCAAATCTAACAACCACTCTACAAGTTATGGCCAAAATAGTGAATGGTGGGAAACACCTACACTCACTCCACAACTTGTATTGGCTCACACACACACACACACTACAGTAGTTCAAAAGTGATGGGGACAGATAGATGATAGTCCTACACACACATTCCAAGCTTCACACACACACAAAAGATCATAGAGAAGATGAAAATCAACAAGGAAGAAGCAAATTCGAAATTTCAGTTCTCCTTCTTGACAATGGCAAAAAGTTCTTACAAAGAGTCACAAGTGACTTATATACATGTGCCCTAAAAAATGGTCCTTTCACACATGAGACCGGCACTTTATTGACTAATCTCTAACTTCCTACTATTTTACAAGGAGTATATTACAATGATTTGGGCTTATGCATCTAGAGGACTCCTCTAGTGCAATTACATAGCTTTGAGGGAATTTTCTAGGATTTTGAAGAAGAAATTTATGCCCATTAATTTGAAAATTTTGGGGCTCCTCTTTTGTGCCTCTTTTCTCTGCAACACTCTCCCCCTCTTTATCTCTGTCATCCCTTGATAGGCTTTGCTTTTTGTCTACAACTTGTCTATGACTCCTGAATACACGCCCCCAGTGGTTGAAGAAGCAATAAGGATTGTCAAAGAATTTGTTACTTTATCTGAAATTAGTCCTTTGCTTCTATAATCACCTTGGTATTCCATACATTTGTAAATCTGGGTTGCTTTATTAAATTGGGCTGCCACGCATGCCATCAGTGGTTAAGAATGTGATGTCCTTGGTGACGCGTTTCCACCTCTCAGCCTCTACCTCTTTCTAACTTTTGGTCCTCGGATAAGTCTTTGTCTTCACACATCTGACCCTATTGTGTTGCTTGGAGCCTGTTTACTTCTTTCCACTGCACACACCTTGTAGACGAGGAGATAGTTAAGACCTTCGGTCAAATGGTTATCTTATCCGATGAAGGATCCTTTGTGTATTGTCTCTCTTCCCTGTTCGTTGCCTTCACCGCATGCACTTGGTGGATGAGGAAGCTGTGTGCAACCTCCCATTAAATGTCCTGGTTGTTATCTTTCTTTGTTTCCAATCCTCAAGACGTAGTTCTTTGGTGTTGTTGCCTAGTGCATGCCCCTATGGGGCTTTGGGCAAAGGGTTGTTCTTTTCTTTATGAGCTTTTGTTCTTCACTGAGCAGTTTTATTCTTTGATCTTCTTCTTCTTCTTCTTCTTCTTCTTTTTTTGCTCGATTCCCCTTCCACATGTCCCTCCTCCTGAACTCTGTCATCCCCGACAAGCTTTTTGTGGTGACGTGCATATGTTTGTATAAATTTTTGTTCTCGATTGTTAAGCAAATTGGCTTGACATAACATTAGTTCCTTCCATTGAGTTGACTTCACCCCGTCATCTGGTGCCTGTCTATGATCTACAAAGAAACTTAATTTGTAGGCCACCAGTCTTGCATTAAGGTTCGAAGATATTTTTGTAAAAATCTCTGAATCCATTTCAAAAAACCCTGAAAAAAATGCCTCCTCGATTTTGCATATATGTACTTGGAAAAAACATGAGTTTGGAGTAGATAGCCATGAGTGTTAATCAACTAGGTATAGTTGATAAATAAAAAACAAGGGCATCTGATCCCTGGTTAATGCCGATGAAGTTTAAAAATGTATACTGTGCATGTTGAAACACCTTTATTACAGTAAGTAACATACTCAAAATTTTGTTAGTCATCTTGATGGCTTATGATCTAGTACATTGGCATATATGGCAATCCAAAATTCCATTGTTTTTATCATGTACTCTTCGGTTGGTAAGTAATTACGGGGTGGACTCGGTAATAATGCATTGAGCCACTGATTATTTAAGCTTCCCTGGCACTGTGCTTCCCAAAATTGTGTCCAAGAGTGTCTTCTGGGTACTAGGCAAAAAGATGGGTTGTCTTGAAGTACATATGGTGCCGATTCCCAGTGTACCCATAGTGTAGGATTCTTTTCCAAAAATTTCCACCTCTAGGTAGGATCTGCTTTGTCAAATTCCTCTTGTGTATAGGTAAATGTTTGTATGCTGAACTGTAGGTTGCTATCTAGCTCTTTATTGGTTGTGGTCTTTATGTACTAGCATGTTTGTTCTTTGAGTAATCCATATGGTATATTGAAAGGTTTCATCACCTGTTCCAGATCTCTGCTTTCAATATTTGCTTCTTTCATGACTATGATTATTTCTTCTTCAAAATCTTCACTAAGCTGGGACACCAGTAGTGCCCTTTCATGTCGGCCTAGTTCTGCAATAGCCTGAGTATGTCTTTCAGTGTTGGTCCATGTTTCCTCCCTTATCGGTGAATGATGTATGGGGGGGAAAGAGGACGTACATGAGTCTCCTTAGTAGCCAGAGTGGAGTGTGGAACTACTGGTGTCCTTACATTTACTTGATGTGCTAATTGAGCTTTCAATTGATTTATCAATTCATCCTTTTCTTTAATTTTTTTGGCGGCCTGCATAATTGTGTTCTTGTTCTTGAGGAGCTCCTCTCCAATGGCTGCGAGTTGATTTGCATCTTCATTGCATTGTTCAAAGTACTGATTTTTTGCCATCTTCCATTTCTTTCTAAGCTTAGAGGTGTTGTTCATGTATCTTGTTTCCCATTTCGCTATGATGGCTTGCTCTTTCTTCAGCTAATCTTCATACTTTGCTATCCGATCTTCAAGTGCTTTTGTGTTGTTGTCTGTCATTTCAGGAGCTTCTATCGGTTGATTACATAAAAGCGCTATCATCAGCTCCTTGTTCCTGTTCCTTAGATTGTTCGCTTCATCCATGTATACCTTGATTTGAGATTCAAGGATTTTACTTCTAGTGTTTATTCGTGCCTTTTTTGCCTTGCTAGCCTCATACCTGCTTTGTAGTTCTTTCAATCATTCTTGTAGCTTCTGATTTTCCGTTTCTAGTGTGGCACATTGATTCTTGACCTCGTTGGTTTCTGACTCTTTCTCTAATATTATCTTTGCGCTTGATTTAATTTGGCAGATAAACTCTCACCTATTTCTTGGAACTGATTCTTCTCCCTCATTGCTTTGTCATAATCTGTGTCAACCTCAAGCATTAGTTGTTGAGTATCCAAAGCAATTTGTATCATTTGTTGTACTATTGGCTTGAGCTGAGCTACATCCACATTCAACCAAGTTTTTGGGATGCTTGGTTCTTCCCCGTTTTGTATGTCTTTTCCTTGCTCTACGTGTATCGTCTCGTTATGTGGTTGCCTTATTTGGAGCTGTACTTCGTGGTCTCTTCTCTTCTCTTCCTCATTCATCGATTTGGTGGTTGCCTCTGATGACGGCATCTCTTTCAAATGTTCTCTAATGCCTAAAGCATGATAGATTAGTATGGTCAATGCAATGCTTCCATTCAGGAACTTCTTATGATTCCACAGTTTCTTGGCCTCGAAGAGCCGCTCTTGAATATATGGATTCATGTTAACTTGATTCCCCATTTGTTTGATGGCATGGGAAAGGATTTGCACTATAATCTTCTGAGGAGCAATATATGTGTGCACGTTTGGAAAGCAAAAATGTTGGTGAATGAGTCTAACTTCCTCCTCTATGTCAATACGATTGATATCTGTGAACGTTCTGGTCTTAGCTCCCCGGCTTTCCTCTTTCAAAACCATATTCCCGTCCTTTTCCCATCCAAAAGCTTCTTTAATTAGGTCATGGGTAAATTGTATGATGACCCATTCGCCTGCTACATCCAAAGTATCATGTGTATCTCTCAATCCGTAGGTCAGATTGAGGCATATAATATACCGTTGGAAAGCTCTCGAAAAAAATTTCAAATCTAGTGAGATATCTAGGAAGTGTAAAGTCCTTGAGAAACCATTGGTGGCACTTGATTGAGGGTTCAAGATACCAAACATGGATGAGAACAAGGTTCAAGACTGAGGTTGAGAACAAGGGCTCAAGACACCAAGGTTGCGAACAAGAAGGTTCAAAACACCAAGGTTGAGAGCAAGGGTTCAACAGACCAAGGTTGCAAACAAGGTTCAAGAAACTGTGCGAGGTTGAGGACATCAATTCAAGGGCACCTAGGGAGTTCAAGGGACTGATCACCTAGGCTAGAGGGATACAAGAGAAGATCATTGAGGACAATGATCGACCAAGGGGGGACGAATGTAATAAAGTGATAGGTTGGAGATGGTTGAACTACACCCTAAGAGGGAGGTTTAGGAAGTAATCCTCAACCATGGCTTTTGGGGAAAGTGGTTAGCCCATCACATTCCTATCCAAGAGGTTGTGAGTTCAATTCCTTACAGATCCTACATACTAAATTCTATGTGTAAATGCATTACATATAATCAAAGAAAATTAGACTAGCAAAAAGATTGTTGTTGTTGATGTGGCTTCTTCAAATGGATCCTCTTGATAATCAATTGGTACTCATTCTCCGCATCATGAGCAAAGGCAATAGCTTCATGAAGCGATGTAGGCTGGCATGAGCAAAGCTTTGCTTGAACCTCCTTATCTATCCCATCATCATACTTCTTCTTCATAGTATCGTTGGAAACATCTTCAAGCAAGCGAAGAGTTACTAAGTATTGATAGAACTGGTCCGTATAGGTTGTAAATGTATCACCTTCCATCCATGTAAATTTACCCCACAATTATCGAACATGTAGGTTGAACTGTGAAAAGAATCTTTAAACTATTCTTGAAAGGCCTTCCATGTGCTTGCACAATTTGCACTATGATAAAGATCATTCCACCAAAGCTGAGCTTTTTCAACTAAATAGTTAGTGGAAAATTTGACTTTTTCATTTTCAGCATATGTTTCATCAGTATAAAAATCATCAAACTGTGAAAGCCATGAAAGGATAAAAGGGCCGTCCTTTTGGCCATCAAACCGTAAAAACTGGTAATTCTTAACGGCAATCTTAGAATGTGTGCCATCTGGCTGGGCAGAGACAATAGCTTTGACCACCCTCATAAGGTGTCTTCATCAGTTTGCATCTTTTCGAGTATCTCACCGTGCTGTCGGATCACGTTCTGAGCGCCTCATAATTCGTGTCGTAGGAGCTCCAGTTGTTGCTCGAGGGTGACCTCGGGTAGAGGTGATTCGCCGAAGTCCTCCGTTGTTGTAGTTCCATATCTAGAGAACAAAACCCATCTTCCAAACTATGTTGGATTCTCAATCTAATAGGTAACCTAAAAAGCTCGTTCCGAGATCTTTCCAACGATATATTATATGCTAAAATCCGAGTTATATAGTGAAAGTTATGCCCTTTTTTGTGATGCACTCCCCTAAGAAAATCGAGGGGCGCTTCCACATGTGTGAGCTCAACTTGGGACTTGTAAAAGGAAGAGGGAGGTGAAAGTTGAGGTAAATATGACAAAAAGGAGATAGAGTGATAACTCAAAGAGATGGAGTAGTGGTTAAAGTACTTCCCTTGTAAGTATGAGGTTGTGGGTTCAAACCCTCCTACCTTAGGGAATCTAAAACTCTCTATTGCCACTCAAAATTAAAATTGCCTCAGGCGTAGCCAACGGTCACCAAGGGAGCCTTGGGTGCCAATGTTGCCAATGTATTGCCTAAGTTCTTTGGTTTAGTCAACGCTGAAGGAATAAACGTAGGTGTAAACGTAGGTTCTAGAATAGAGACAGAAGCAGAAGCAGAAATGGAAACGGACGCGGATTCGGATTCGGATTTGGATCATGAACACAGAATGCAAACAGGAATCAATCGTGGAGATAAACACAAACAAACCCCTCCGAAGTGATAGGTGCAAGGCTCTGATACCACTGTTATCAGGTCCTTCCGTGCACGCACACACAGAGGCAGAAAGAAGACGAAACATGAATCAGAAACATAGAGACAATCAACGCATATTGGGTGCAATCTCCCCCGTGTACTCTGATGGATGAGTCTCTCAGAGTACACATATTTATAGGTTTATTTCTATTACATCCTGAAAATAGAAGTTAAATGAGGGCCATCGCTTTTAGAAGCATCTTTTAGGAAAAGCTACTTTATTTACAAAAGGTGCCGCTTTCTAAAGCGAACCACTACTTTTACAACAAGATAAATCTAAATATAACTATTCTAGAAGTCTTTGATTTAGTCTTCGAATTTATTTATTTACGTGCATCCACTTGTATCCACACCCTCATGCTTCTTCATCTGCTAGATCAAACACAACCACATTAAAACCTTCTAGACATTTAAAACATTAAAAATCCATTTAACCTTCCATGATTCCATAAAATACAACACCATTGGTACTTGAAGCTAGAACCGATCAAACGGGCGATTTCTTCATCTGTTAGATCAGCAAGGGTGTAACCTTGAGGGTATTCCAAGTCTGAAGGAATAGGAGGAAACACCAGGTTGGGTCCTTCTGCACTTGGTCTGGGTAGGCGAATGGTGAATAGTCGGACACGACTCGTTTGTGGGGGAGTCACCTCGGGTGTGGTAGTGGATCCCCTTGGTTGAGCGCATGGTAATTGAACTCCCCCTCTCATCTTCTTTGATGGAGGGCCCGCTGTTGATAGTCGTCTTTGGAACTCTTGGGCCCTGGACCATACTAGTGCTCTTTGAATGGGCACGTCATATGCTAAGCACCTGTAAATTATTCTTGTGAGAGCACAACTCCATGAAGTACATTTTTCTATTTCTTACTCCACCGTTGATGGGCTAGGTGTATTTGATCGATGATCCAGTGCGGTATGTTGATGGTGAGGTTCTCTGTCTCCGCCAAGTACAAGCTGAACCATATCTTTTTTGGTGGCATAGTGAACCGTTCTTGGGCAAGAAAAGCAAAATGTTGCATGATAGTTCGTAGGTGTAGAGCAATGGTAGGTGTCATTGCGACCATGTCCTTCAATTTGTTGAGGTCTTTATGCTTCATCCTGCCTGGAACCATTAGTTCTTTCTCAGTGGGAATATGCATTCCTTGCCTGTTCAATGCTGCTCGTACCAAATTGAGGGTCAGTTTGAATCTCTTGAGTTTGTGGCCTGGCAATAGTGAGGGTAGCACAAAAGTACTATCGCCTCCCTTGGCCCTGCTAGGAGTGATGGTACTGATAAAGTAGGAGCAGCGAAGAAAATCTGGCTTAGGCAAATGTGCTCTGAAGTAGCTATCCAATCCCGCTTTGGTCCAAACCGATCGCATTACTTCTGCATTCTGATAGTTTTCAAATTCGCGAGTGAAAAAATGATAACGTCCCCATTTGCCATTGAATTCAATTTTTGCCTCCCAGAAATAGGTGCCATCACCCAATGGCCCTACGACATCACTAAACCAATGAGCATGTTTCCCCACTTGAGAAGTGTGTCCCTGAGGAGGGTCCTGAATAGGGAGAACATGCACCGCTTGAAGTTCTTGAGGCCTTTCAGTGAGTGGTGGTTCCAGGAGGAGGGTTTCTATGTCCACAATCTGTGCGCTAGACCTTGCCTGGGAACTGGTGCCTCCTGCTTCTGCCATTGTTATTGCTTGCTTGCTGGTTCTGTGAGAATATAGATCATGCGTTAATATTGTAATGGACAAGATATAACACTTTTTGTCCCCGTTACAACATTATCATGAGGTGAGTAATGGGTTAGTGGGTCAGTGAGTGCTCGATGACTGTGTGTGTAGTTAATGAATGGATAGTCCTAAGAGCTAGATGGAAAGATGCAGTGTATGAGTGATGTAGTTAGCCAGTGGAGATGAATTTACAAATGGGGGTCGGGGGGTTTATTACATGTCTTAGGTTGCCAAACACAATGGATGGCTTTCGGTTTTGGTTTTGTGGGGACTCTGAAGGGTTTTATGAGTAATTCTGCTTGGGGATGATGCGTTTTTGGGACCCATTTACAAATGAGTCTGTGCGTGCTTCTGGGCGACTGTGTGTTCGTGCGTATTAAACAAGAGTGGGTAACGGCTCCTTGAGTGAGTGAACCCTGTCGTGTATGATGTGATTTGTGCGTGACTAGTTGAGCCGGCAAGCAAGAGGCACCCAAATTTGCCTTGATTGTGGGCCAACCTTCATCGACTTCTTGGGTACCCAGATAGATTTCACATTCTCAAAAGAAGTTTTGGAAGTCCTCTTATTAGTATCCTGTCGTTGATTACTAATAAGAAGTTGAGATAGTTGTCGTGACTTGACTGCAGTAAGTAACTCGCCTTTTTGCACCCCACAATTGTTTCAATGGCTGAGTAATTGATCTCTTTTGGTCTCCCGCATAGGTAGTCTTCAGTAATTGATCTGCCTTTGGTTGCTGCCTCCCTCTGGCCTTTGGAAAAGAAGGGAGTTCCGTCGAGGCCTTGACTTCTTTATTGAGATCTCCATTCCTCTGCATCACATAGCTTTGGACAAGAACAGCAGGGTCAACTTCATGTGTACCCCTGGAAGGACCAGGAGTCTATGCCTTTTCTAGTTCCTTGAGTGCTCCATTATCTAACTCAACTGTAATTCGACTCTGATTCACCCATACCTGAAGAAGTCCACTTCTTAGGTTTAAGTTGACTGCATGGTCATAGATCTAGTCTTGACCCAAGACCAGAGGCTCAGTGAGATCCTCATCTTGACACACTAGTACCTTAGCTTTCATTGGAACATCTTGAATGGAGAGAGGAAGTTCCACCTCGCCCATGCAAGGGGTTTCCACACCTCCCAATCCTATGAGATATGCTTCTATAGGATTGACTTTTAATTTCAATTCTCGACAGTAAGAAAGTCTCACCGCACTAGTGGCTGCACCTGAGTCAATCAATGCTCGCACTGTTTTTGCACTAACTCCTTGTCCTATCTCTAAAGTCACAAAAGGACGTCGATCTATTATTCTTTGGGGACTTATTCCTGAGACTTCACACATTGCCACATGATATCCTGGATCCTCATAGGCACCTGTCCTAGGTTGATTCCTACCCTGCCGTCTCAACTTCATCCTTCTGATGCGTTCTAAAGCTTCTGCTTGAGCTTCTTCTCGAACTCGTTTTTCTTCTTCTTTGCGTTTCTTAGCAGTGTTGAGTCGACTGAGCATTTCTTCTGTGGGAGGTTCCTGATACAACTTGACTCTGCACCCGCTGATGTAGCTAGGGAGAATATCGCCTTCTAAAGTGGCCAGTTGTACTGCTCCACTAGTCGAAATCCTGTCTATGATCATGGGTCCGTAACCACGTTTTTCTAGCTTCCTCGCATGTTGTTTCAGAGTATATACCAACACTAAGTCTCCGGCCTTTAATCCTTTATCCTTAACATGGGCATCAAAGTACGCATTCTGTCGTTTCTTGGCTACATATATTCCGGCTGCAGCTCTTAGTCTGGTCTCACCTAATCGTTCAAGATAAAAAATTCTCGAAGAGAGTTCATGACCCGTCCACTCATGCTCCTGTGCTACTTTCAATGTAGGTATTAAGAAGTCCAACGGTAGCACTGCATTTTGACCAAATACCATCTGAAAGGGTGTGGCTTGGAGTATCGTTTTGTAGGCGACTCGATATGCCCAAACAGCATGGTGTAGCTGTTTGTCCCAATCAGAGCGTTTATTATTTACCAATTTGGTAAGCACATTGCATAGAATTTTGTTGGTGCTTTCGGCCTGGCCATTAGCTTGTGGGTGATAAGGGACAGACTTCTTATGTACTACCAAGAACTCTTGGAGCAGATTTTCAATAACTTCATTCAAGAAGTGAGTGCCTCTATCACTTACTAGCTCTATAGGTAGCCCGTATCTTGTGAACACATTCTCAAATAGGAACTTAGCAGTTGTCTGAGCATCATTCTTCGTTGTGGCTTTTACCTCAACCCATTTTGTTAGATAGTCTATGGCAACAATGATGTATTCAGCATGTGAACCCTTGGCTGGGGGATTGATAGGGCCTACAAAGTCTATTCCCCACTTAGAGAATGCACGTCCACCCATCATAGGTTTTAGTGGCATCTCATCTTTGCGTATAGGATACTGAGTTCTTTGACAAACATCACACCATTTCACATAGGTATGTGCATCCATGTGAAGGGTCGGCCACCAGAAGCCTGCAAATAGTATTGCCTTGATCACCCGATCTGGTCCAAAGTGTCCTCCTACTACACCTTGGTGTGCAGTTTCCAAGATCTTGAGATATTCACTCTCATGGACACATAGTCTCAGGTAACCATCTTTACCACGCTTGTATAGATTATCACCAATGAGTGAGTAATCTAGGGCTTCTTGTTCTAGACTTCTTCGTCTGGCCAGTGTCATATCTTGAGGAAATGTTCTCGTCCTCAGGAAATCTACTAATGGTTCACTCCAATCTGGCACTATGGACACTTGATATAGAGTGGCATGTTCCACCGGTGGTTTAGTGCAATAGATTGGGCATTCTTTACATATCTTATGTACATCAGCTTCCATAGTAGGCCAATGCACTCCGAGTCTCCTTAGTGTCTGTAGGGTTCGTTGTTTTGAATAGTGTTGCTCTAATGCACCTACATGAGCCAATTGCAACCATTTAGCGTACTCATCCTCTTCAACACAACAAGCCAATATCCCTTGGTCTGTCTGTTTGTACATGCTTCCTGCCATGATGTGGTACTTCTGGGCTCTTACTACCTCTCTACCTTGAGTGTTTATGACTGGGTGGTTAGGCCCATATGTCAATACTGACACTAATGGCTTAGCCCATTGAGGGACAACTTCCAAATTAAACAAGTAAGCATCAGGAAGGTCATCTGATACTCCTTGTGCGGCTTCTCCAGATGTGAGCCTAGAGAGGTGGTCCGCTCTTAAGTGGGTCTTCCCTTTCCTTACCACAACCTCGAAGTCGTATTCCATTAGTAAGAGAAACCATCTTACTCACCTACCTGTATTGCATGGCTTGTTTACCAAGTACAGCAGTGCTTGATGATCAGTAAAAAATTTAAACTTATTTGCAAGCAAATAGTGTCTAAACTTTTTAACTCCATATACCATGCCTAATCGTTCTCGTTCAGTGGTTGTATAGTTTCGTTCAGCCGCATTCAACTGTCTACTAGCATAGGCAATTGGAAGATCTATATTGCCTTTGCCCGTAGGTTGTGCAAGTACACATCCAATAGCATAATTGGATGCATCCACATGAACATGGAAGGGCTTATTCCAATCTGGTGTGGTCAAGATTGGTGCTGAACACAATCTTCTTTTAAGCTCATTGAAGGAGTTTTCACATTCAATAGTCCACTCGAAGTTAGTCAAAAGTCCATACAGAGGCTTTGCTATGATGGCATACATGTGTATAAACCGTCGGTAATAACCACAATGCCCCATGAAAGCTTGTACTTCCTTGACATTCTTTGGCCTAGGTAACTCTGCTATGGCTCTTATTTTCTCTTCATCAGTGGATATGCCATTCTTTGACACTATGTGTCCTAAAATCTTGCCTTGCCTGACCATGAAAACACATTTTTCTGGGTTCAAGCAGACTTGATATTCTCTGCATTTGTCAAAGATTTGTCTGAGTTCTGGTATATGTGTCTGTCTAATGTTGGAATGAGCACAGAGGTCATCAACATAGACTTCCAAATTCTTCCTCAAGAACTCTTTAAACACGTGGCACATCAGTCTCTGAAAGGTTGCAGGAGCATTGGTGAGCCCAAATGGCATTACCCGAAAGGCAAATATACCCCACTCTGTGGCAAAAGCTGTCTTATGCTGATCTTCTGGAGCTATGGCTACTTGATTGTAGCCCGAAAATCCATCAAGGAAGCTGTACACTTCCTTGCCTGCTACTCTTTCTAAGAGATGTTCTGTGTTAGGGAGCGGATAGTTATCTCGAATTGTGGCTGCATTGACCTTCTTCAAGTTAATGCATACACGCAGCTTGCCATTCTTCTTGGGCACCACAACAATGGGGGATACCCATTCAGTGTGCTCAATTTCATAGATGAATCCAGCTTCTACCAGTCTATCTATCTCCTCTTTGATCTTAGCAGCATAGTTATCATTATATGTGTATGGCTTTTGCTTGAAGGGTTTGGCATCTGAGGTCATGGAGATAGTGTGTGAGCATATGTCTGGATCAACACCCTTCAAATCCTTGTAACTCCAAGCGAATACATCTCTGTATTCTCTTAGCAAGGCTATTAACACATGCTCTTCTTCCTCTGTTAGGTCATGGCCTATGTACATGCATCTCTCCTCTCCTTCTTCTAGGGCCACTACTATTTTCTTGGTGGTTTCTTTGTTATCATAGGCTTCTCCTGATTGTGCCTCTCGTTTAGGCATTCTTATCATGACTCTCCTGTCATCTATCTCATACTTTTTAAAATTTTCCGGGACCTCAAACAAAGATTCTTCCTCTTCTGGTATGAATTCTCTCTTTTTTCTTTCCTTTCCTTCATCCTTAGGGGTCACTTGTGTGGCTAACCTTACATCATTTGTTATCTCTCCGTGTCTCTGGGGTTGAAATTCTACTTCATAGAAGTATTCTTCATCTGATGCAAAAGGTGGGTCCATAATGATTGACTCTAGATCGGAGTCGCTCGCATCCTTAAATGCATCAGGGCTAGGTTCGCATTCTTCTAAAACTGCATCTCCCATGATTGGATCTATGGAGAAAACTAAAATGTCATAGCCATCCTCATCACAGTGGGGTGTCCATTGTTCTTCATTGATGGCTACATCCATGGTTGCTAAAATTTCTGCCTAGCCGTGGGGTTCAAATTCTTCATCAGGAAATACTACAGGTGCATAGGCTGGGTCTTGAATGGATCTATGTGTTTCGTTTGCACCTATTTCTCTGGCTTTTTCTCTCTTCTCCTCTTCTACTGCCACTTTGCACATCCATAAGTGAGTGTCTTCATGGATCCATGAGGATCCTGATCCTATGGAGTGCACCGACTCTGTATCATCTTTAGCTCTATGGATGGCATTCCATTGGATAGGAGGGACATCTCTATGAGAGTAATCTTTGAGATGGACTTTGGTCGTAACACCTAAGTGTTGCAAATACAAGGAATTGGTTCCCCAATCGTGGACCACTTGCAACTGTCGCATAAATGGTCTTCCCAAGATCATCTCGTATGCATGATTCTTGCTAAAATCACAGATAGCAAACGTGTGCTCAAACTCTACACCACATGTAGTGAGATTTATTCCTTCAAGTAGTCCTAAAGGCCTCTCTATGTGGCCATCAGCCATTTGCAATTTCATCCTCATGGGCCTGAGTGCTGGCTTGCCCCACCGCTTCCATAGGGAAGTGGTAGCAATAGCAACTCCTGCACCTGAGTCCAGAACTGCCTTGGTTGTGTACCCCTGATGGGTAATGGGAAGATAGGTGTTTCCTTCTTCACCTTCACTCATATCTCCTATCTTGTCTAGAGGAATTTTTGGCACTGTCCTCTGAGAACCTACCTGGGAACGAGGTTTTTCTATCTCTGGTACTTGTTTGGCTACATGTTTCCATAACTCTGGCCTAACTTTGAGTAGCTCTTCTAAAGTGAGGTTGCACTGCACTTTAGTGTTTTTCACTACTTCTGTATTCCTAGGTATGACTGAGTCTTCGTTTCTTACCATGACGGTGGGTGCTCTCATACAGGTCGACTTGGCTTCCCATGGGCCTGTGAAATGGGGTAATTCCTGTAAAGAATTAGACTCAAAGTCTAATCTCTCTTTAGACTGGGTGCTCTCCTACTCTCCATAAATGGATGGTATATCTTGTGGGAATTGATCCTGCGTGTCATCCACAAGTTCAATGGGAGGAGGGACTTCACTTTCTTTAGCCCATTTGTCTTCTTGAATCTCTCGTAGGAATTCTGGAGTGAACCTATTCATAGAAGAGGAGGTGTCTGGTCCAGTGGAATCGGGCACATAAGCTTCCTGTGGGGGATGGCTTATGTTTTTGCTTGCCTCATCTCTTTCTTGATTTTTTTCTTCCTTGGAAGATCTTGCAATTATACTCTCTAACTTCTCCAGGAGTCCATCCAAGTGCAATTGTGTCTTAGCTGAGCCTGAGTAGTTGAAAAGGCGAATGACTTCAAACATGGTCTGAGCCAATGCGACCATTTTCACACATAGCTTGGTTCTCTCTATCTCTAGGTCAGCTCTAGGGTAGCACTTGTCATGATCCGTCACATTTGGCCCTTCTTGGATTCTAGCCTGATATGCCTTAAGCATCATGTCTATGTCTTCACAAGTGGGGTCAGCTAACACTGATCCTACTCTAGGGGGTGGTGGGATGGTCTGAGGTAGGTGGACAGATGGTGGGTTAGATGGTGATGGAAGTGAGGGTGGTGGTGCTATGTGAGAGTTTGTTTGAGAGGTGAGTTCAACAATTTTGGCTTTTGTTTCTCTTATGCTTTCTTCTAAGTCGCTCATCTTTTTAGACCATTGTCTTTTCATTCTTTCTCGACTATCCGTCTAGGCTCTCGACCGTTTCTTGGCTATGCTCTCAGTTTCACTAACCTCTGCACTCTTCTCTTGACCTATTCCTGGGTTCTGTTGCAAAGCCTAGGCCCTAGTGACCACTTGCACTGGTGCAGTGGAAGTGATGCTTCCTATTGAGTCTACAACTAAGCCAATAACGTTAATTGGAGTTATTTTTGGCATATTATTAGGATTCTTAGGGCAATCTCATAAGAGATGCTCCTTTCCACAATCTTGGCAAAAGCCTTGAATTGTCACTGACTGGGGTTGTGTAGGCGGAGGTAAGGGGCAATCACGAATGAGGTGATCTCCCTGACATCTGTAGCATGGTCCTCTAGGGAATGGGGGTCTTACCTGCCTAGGCTGGGGCCTGGAGTTAGGGTTTGTGTACATTACATTTGTGTACTCTGGCTCACAACTAGGTTCGCCTGGTTCTTCACTGTAGTAGGACTCACCATGTTCAGGAGATTGCATGTAGTAAGCCTGGGGACTATCAATATGTGTAGAATCAAAGCTATGGTCACTAGGATCACTTTCTGAAAGCAGTGGTGTTACTGGCACTATAGCTCTATTCAAATTTTCCTCAACTGATGCATACTTTACAGGAATCACATTAGCTGGGTTTGGAGGTTGTTGAGCTAACACAGGTTGTGGTCTTTGTTGGTTTTGGTAGGGTTGTTGATAGGGTTGCTACGGTCTACCATATTGTTGTGGGGGGTACTGGTTCTGGTATCTTCCCTGTTGTGGATAGGGCTGAGGGTAGGTTTGTCTAACAGTTTGCTTATTGTACAGGCAATCTTGTGCTGTGTGATTTGTCATATCTCCGTTCTATGATGCAATATTGGCTGCTAGGATTCACTTGGGGTTGAGCCATGATGGGACATGCGTTCGCCATATGGCCACCACCGCAAGTATAGCACCTCTTTACTGGGGCAAATCTAGGAATTTGTTTACTAGAGACACCTAGTTTTTGAGCTACTTTCTCCGCAAGTTCCTCAATGGATGTGGATTGTGAGGAAGAGAGGCTAGAAGCACTTTCAGAATCTTTCTAGATTTTTGAAAGCTCTAGTTCCTCCCCTAGGTTATCCTCAATGTCAATGCACATGCGTACACACTCTTCTATGGTCCTAGGGTCCTTCAAGTACACATAAGTTCTCAATTCGGTACTTAGCAATCCATCCAAGAATAAAGCCACTTGCTTAGCTGGTGTGGGTAGCTCCGAAATAGGGCATCTTTCAAGATATTGCCTAAATCTTCTTCCTGCAAGTCTCACGGTCTCTTGAGGGGTTTGCTTGAAGCTGTGAATCAATGAGGAGGTATTATGCCTTATGCCACTCTTAGAGAATTCAATAATGAAAGCCTCTAGGAGTTGGTCTATGCTCCTGAACTGTCTCTCATTCAATGGTTGACACCACGTAAGGGCTGTGTTCCTAAGGGTTAGACCAAAGGCATTGTACTGCATGAATAGATCCTCCACTTGTTCAGCTCTCAAGACTTGCCTGAACTCAGCCACATGATCGTAGGGATCTCCAGTGCCATCGAAGTAGTTTTTCATGGACTTAACTAGCTGGGTCGGTCTTAGAGTCCTCGTGTGCTCTCTCGGTCTTGGCAAAGGAAAATCATCGACATTTCTTCGGTTTCCTAGGGCTCTATGACCCTCAGGTTCCACTCTATTTGTTTCCGTTCTCGTTCTTCCTCTTCCCAAGGAGTTGGCAAAGCTTACCTCAGGTCTGTCTCTCTTTATGCCTCTCTGAACTCCATGAGCATGGGACGTTCCAGCTCCCGGGTGACCAAAGGACACATTAGATTTTGGTTGGGGGAAAATAAACTCACCCATCCAAGTGTAAGCATGTCTATCATGTTCTGTAACCACAAAGATCCTCTCTAAAGCGTGATCTAGGTAGGTCACTCTGCCTGGGCTATCTGGATCTTTAAACTCATAGATCATGATTGTTCCTATATCATTTGGCGGATCAGATTTATACCTCCAAAAGGCTTTGTCAGTCTCTCGGTTTAGAAGCAGATCTATACTCTTGTTGTCCTGGGGAACCCACTTGGGATTGAGGATTCTAGTAAGAACAGATTTACCTCGGGGGGTTCTAGGTTCTTCGCCCATGTTTCCTTGCTCTAGGTCACCTAAGTCCGTTTCCGGGACCACATTCCCAAATTCATCAGTCCTATCTGGATGACTGGTGACTACGTATATGGTTCCTTCTTTATCCAGGTATGCTCCATTTTCAAACTTGACAGCTGGATGTTCTAGTCCAATGGATTGGTCAGGGTTTTTAATCTGTACTACAGATCTTCCTAGGCCGTCCTCATAGATGCTAGCACCTAATCGGTTGGTCCTATGGTATTCGAGTTGCGTCTTGTAAGGGCCTTCCACCCTATGTAAATAAGGCACCCCAGAACTTCCTGTAGGTCTCTCCATACCATGGGACATCTCAGACTCGCTCGTCTCAGAGCTAGGGTAGTACGAATGATGGCTCAACTGCTGGGCCCAAGACCTAGCAGTATGATTGACACTAGCCTCTGAAGATCTAAGACTTTGTCTTTCTCTCCCTAGGTGTCGTCCTGATCTAAGGTTCATAAGCCCAATTGAATAATCCCGATTTTCCCAAGTACACTTGCGTTGCTAAGTTCTTTTGTATTAGTCACTTGTTCTTTTTTAATCCCTTAGGGTGTCACTTCTTGTCCAATTAATCCTCGTTGCAAGGAACACTTAAATTTTTATCGTACTTTGAGTGCGGTTGCTCGATTTGGTTTCTTTTCCCTTAGGTTGTTTCGTAATCGTAATCTCCTAGCACTTGCACTTGAGTGATTAGAGTTCTTCGACTTGGTTGTTCTTAATAAGTTCTTAATTAATCAAAACCTCTATCCATACTTAGCCTATGCTAGGGATTGACAGAGGGTGTTGAGAATTTCCAACCTTAAGTTTCTTCCCTTGGTTGCCCTTGTATGCCCAGGAAGCGTGTTCCCAAGCTCGCACTTACTCTTGCTTCGGGTACCCTTCGATGCTCTCAAAGTACTTGAAAAAGTCCACAATTAGCTCAAGAATTTAATTTAGTTGACAGACAAATCATTTTCATGCATGTAATTCACAGACCCAATTGCCTTTTGCCTTTATGGAAAACAATCCCAAGGGACCCTCAATTTTTTCCTACCCCGGGATATGGTCAACTTCAAATTATCCTATCTAATAATCTTGACATTAATTCTACCGTAACCAATGGAACTTTTGGTTGTATTCCCCACGAGCTTTCCAACAAAACAGAAATCACTGCAATCGGATTTGGTATGAGGAAGTTATGTCCACTCAGGGTTTTGGGGCCAAATCAGGATTTCAAACAGGTTAGCAAGCAAATAGGACTTCTCGAAATACTTCGTGTAATGGCCTCACAATGCAATGATGAACCCTAGTATTTATCCCACAATTTTGTCAAGAGTAGCCCACTATTTTTTTGCCCTAAAAAATTGGCCAAATTTGCCCTTCAATCGCGTTCGCAAGCTCTGTCTGTCGCGATTGATAGGTCAACCGCGATCGACGTGTCGGTCGCGATTGACTGGTCCGTCGCGGCTGTCAGTCGCGATTGATGGGTCAATCGCGATTGACACGTGGCCCAGATTTTCAGTCGGTCATGGTCAAAGGGTCGTTGACTCTGTCAGTGGCGATTGATGGGTCGATCGCGATTGACAGGTCCTTCGCGAGGGTCTGTCCGTCGTGGTCAAGCAATCGTTGATTGTGTCGGTCGCGATTGACAGTTTTCATCGGGGCTATCAGTCACGATTGACTGGTCGATTGCGATTGATGGCTCGATCGCGATTGACACGTGTCACGCGTAGGTTCTGTCGGTCCTGGTCAGTCGGTCGTTGACTCTGTCGGTCGCGATTGACGTGTCGGTCGCGATTGACAGAGCCGTCGGCAGGTGTCCGTCGTGGTTTGTCGATCGTGATTGACAGAGGGATCGCGATTGACAGAAATCTGAGGAATTTTAAAATTTCAAGCACACATTTGGGAAGCTCTAGGCATGTAGATCATGATTATGTACTTTGTTTAGCAAAAAGACCATTTTTTCTATCGGTCGCGATTGACAGAGGTCAACGCCTTGGGACCTGCACAGTCAAATTTTTAACCTGTTGGAGCTGGTGCTGCTGCTGGGGATGTTGATTCCTGCAGAAAATCTCAAAAAACACAGAAAATCACAAGCACACAAATGCTCTCTCGCTCTCTCTCACAAGTGAAATGAGGGGAATGGTATGGGTGGGGTGATATGACCAAAAACTGAAATTTTTCGCGATGATGGAGATGGATGTGGGAGATGGTGAGTGTTGATGTATGAAACACCACAAGAAATGAATTAATGTGACACTAGAACACCTCTATGGTCACCATTAACTCATTGCCACTCCAAACTTTGAGAAATGATAGCCTAAAGTGAGAACTTTGCTTCTACAGAAATTCCTAGTCACCGAAATGACATACCTTCAGTATTTTGCTAATTTCTCCTAGCTCAAGTATTATTTCTCCATGAAACTTTATATGTTAAAACTAGAAGAGTAGAGCTTTCCAACAAGCTATCATATGCATCAAACGGATCTCTAGAACTCAAGTTATGGCTCTCACAAGATGACCTTGTATGACCTTCCAAAATTGGAAATCTTTCCTGTTATAGTAAGAGCGCCTGTTTAAAATTAGAATTCGATGCCTAGCATCGACTTGCAACAAGAATTCGATGCCGGGCATCGACTTGGAGTGTTTTTGGCCACTTTTTAGCAGGGATTCGATGCCGGGCATCGACTTCCCGCATAAAACCTTGATCTTTTGGACACCAAAACTATAGGTGATTTCATGCACACTTAGAATATGACTTATCAACTGGAATTCGATGCCAGGCATCGAGTTGGTCCAACAACATCATGTTTTCAAAACACTTCAGTACTGAATGAAAAATATAAATGAAAATATGACTTATCAGCAGAGATTCGATGCCAGGCATCGAGTTGCTTGGAAAACTTGATCTTTTTAATTCATTACACAATAGGCAAGCATGGAGATGATGGAGAGAGACTCATACACAGAACTTTACTCAGTTCTTTCTCATAGCTATGGAAACTCAGAAGTTTTACAGATGCTTTCTCACTCAGAGAAGCCCGACTATAATCAGTCATATAAAATGAACTCCTTTCTTCTTTCTCTCTATTCTCTCTCTCTCTCTCTCCGCGTCAGTTGATACAAACTAACTTATATAGATTTTCGTATTCTCGTGATTTTAAAAAACTTCTAGAACTAAAGTGAACTAACTTTACAAATATGATACATTTGTGAATTTTTCCCTTCACATAGGCATGGGGTTTTGTTCCTAAGATTTGACCTTCAAATATATGTCCAGTTAGTGATTGTTTCTCCAACAGTGAGGATGATGATGGTGATGAGAAAAACAACAAAAAAATAGGAAAAAGGTGAAGAAAATACCTATAACTCCAACGCATAAACTCTACGTCTTACCATCACACACTCGTCCTCAAAGCTCGTTCCCCGGCAACGGCGCCAAAATTTGGTGTAGCTCAGTGATGAGTAGCACCTCCTTTAATGTCAATCCGGGAAGACGAGAGGATGGTATGATGACCGTGAGCAAGTGAAGGCACAAGTGCGTGAGTGAGAAGCACACAAACATGCACACACATACACACACACGTGCACACAAGGCAAGACAAAGAATGAGAAGCAATGGAGTTCTTAGATTACTTTCAAAAAGCTCTTACAAGTTCAAATCAATTACAAGCTAACCTCAAAAATGAGCTCTCTAGCTCTATTTATAGTTTTTGACTAGGTTTTGGCCTTGCCCAGACCTAGTGTCCGGCCTAGTTAAAAATTAGGTTCTCTATCCTATTTGGAGGTTCAAACGGAGTCTAAAAAATGAGAAAACTGATAGGTAGGTACTTCTAAAGCTCCTCAAGTTCAAGGACTCCTTGGCTTGCACAAAATGGAGCTACAAAAATATGAAATGGTATTTACAATGATTTTTAGTGATGAAAATCACTATTTTTGTAGGGATTTCTTCTAACATTTTGACATACATTTCCTAGAGCTCCCTACTTGCTCCTTCTTCTTGTGTGCCCAACTCTTTGATGCCTGAAAAATTTAAATGGCCTACTTGCCAGATCTTCTTTGACTACTGTGCCTGCTTGTGCCGTCTCTTCGCTCCGACTCCCTTCATAGGCTTCCTTGTCTTGTGACTCCTTCGGTTCCTTGACTACTGCCAACAGTCATCTCCTGTTTGTACCTCATGCTTATTCCTTGGATCTTCTAAATCTGATAGGAGTGCCACATTTCCTGCCACATGATTTGAACAACTTGAATCTATGTAGAAAACATGCTCATCAGATTTACCTTGTGGCATAGCCATGTTCATGATCAATAATGAATCCTCTTTGTTTGAGCCTTCTGTGTAGTTATTGTAGTCTCTCCTTCCTTTGTAGCCTCCTTGATAGTTTGAATGATTGTAGTTGTTGTAGTTGCCATGCTAGTTGTTGAACCTTCCTCTTGAGTAGCCATAACTTCCTCTATTGTATCCTCTGCCTCTTTGATTCCTGGAATTCCTAAAGCAATTTTCAGTTGTATGATTAGTTAATCCACAAATAGAACATGAGTTGGAGTCTTGGGATCTCCCCCTGCCTTGTCTACCTCCTCTTCCTCTACCTCTGCCATGTCTTCCTCTACCTGCATAGTTAGCTTGATATGTACTTGCTTCATCATCCACTTTCTTTGCCTTTCCTTTGTTATCTTTGGACTTGCTTTTATCAGTGTATAAAGCTGAAGATTGATTACCTTTAGAGCTTTCTCCATTTTTGATAAGCTTTGCCTCTTGAGTAAGTAGTTGTCCAATGAGTGTATTGAAATCAGGTACATGCATGTCCATGTACAAATCCATAACTGTGGTGAATGCTTCCCACTTGTCATCTGCCTTCAAGCCATTGATGACCTGCCTTACAATTTGCTCTTCATCTATTACCTCTCCAATGCTTCCCAACTGATCCGCTATGTCCTTGAGCTTTGTGACAAAATCAGTCACATTTTGTTTGGGAGCCTTCTTGAGAGTTGTGAAATCCAGCCATAGTTGATGCTTCCTAGCTTTGGTACTTGAAGCAAAGAAAGCTTCAAGTGCATCCCACACTTCCTGAGATGTCTTACAACTTCTAATGTGAGGCAACAAAAAATATGAGATAGAGTTGAGGAGATAAGACCTTGCAAGTGCATCCTTGGAGCACCATGTGCTCAATCTTTCTTGCTCTTCTTGTGTTGGTTGACTTTTTTTCCTGAAACTTGGCATAACTTCATCTCCAGCCACATAACCATATAAACTTCTACCTTGGAGATAAGCTTCCATTCTTAATGACCAAGCTGAGTAGTTACCTCTATCCAATTTGTCAATTGATGAAGGAAATCCATCTGCCATGTTGTCCAACCTTGCTCTGATACCACTGTGAAGAGATGGATAGGTATGTGCTTGAAGATGAAGAGGTGTTGCAAAATCCTTGATCTACACCAGCCAAATGAACTCCAGGAGTATATGGTGGGCCCTTTTAGATTGCCAATGGATGTATTAGACACCCTATGTTCCTTGGAAGATCACTCTCAAAAAGATAGATCAAAACAGATAAGTTGGAGTTAGCTCAGAGGTGAAAAACTTGCTATTTTGGTTCATACACCTGTCCAGTGTTTTACATAATTCTCTGAGCACAACAGCAATTAGCTTAATTCCTCTTGGGGAAGTCTAGGTAGCTTAAAGAGCTAACTTTCAAGATTAATCTCATAAAAAATAATAAACCACACACTGAGAATGAGTTTTAACAAGTGATGACATCATCTTGATTTTCACGGGCTGCTACAGTTTGAGACGAGTGAGCAACAAAATGAACATAAATCAAAATGTAGGAATTAAATGATTATGAAAATTTGTATGGTTATACTAGACAGTAAATCACTGAATTTGGATAAGTAACCACTGAGAAATGGCTCTGACAAGGTGAGTGAGAAAATCGGGTACCTGACAGAGAAGTGAAGATGAACAGACCCTGTTGACTTCAAATGAACATAACTGAAGATTGCAACATCCAAATGACATGAACATTTGTGAGCATATAGTAGACTTATAGAGCTAACTTTAACAAGTTAAATTACTGAAAATGATGCACCAAGCTCAGAGAAACCATCTCTGCAATCTGACTGAGAAAACTGAGAGTAATGGTAGTGAGTAGTACACTTCACAAGAACATGGAAATATGAACTCAAATGATCATGAAAATGAAAGTATATTGCTTGTACAATACTATGGACTTACTGATACATATGTGTGCCTTGTAATCACACCTTGATATGGCATAAAGCTCAGCTCTTGGAGGTCTTCACATAGGTCTCTCTAACCACGACTAAAACTGCCATCTATTTATATTTGAGTTTGGGAGGCTAACTTCCCTCAATCACTCTCCAATCAATCAGTGATTGATTTGATTCTCTACCTACCACAAATCACGAATTCGTGGTTCTTCTTTCCCTTTTTGATCAAGTGGACTCAACCACTTAAGATTCTTTCACTTTTACATTAAGTAAACTCTTCAAAAGTTACAAGAGGTAGTTCACAAGTGAACTTTACATAGTCTTCATTTTGAAGCTTCTTTTATGACTTTGTGGGACTTAAGCCAATACTTAGGCTTGTCATAGACTTGCTCCAACATGAATGAAGGTAATTCTATTGATAGTTTCCTAACGAAGATCAAAGACTTGAAGGAACAGTTGATTTCTACTGATGAGGTTATATCAGATAGCTCACTTGTGCAGACCGTTCTGAATGGTCTTCCTGATTCATATCAGAGTTTTGCTTCTACTCTTCGGTTGATGATGAAAGGCAATCCAAATGCCTTATCATTTGAGGAGTTAGTCTCTGTTCTGTTGCAGGAAGATCAGTCCAGGCAAAACAGGTCCATTATGCGAGTTGCAGATCAAGCTTTCCTGGCTAGTGAGAAGGGCAAAGGAAAATGGAGCTCTTCAACTAGTAAGGAGAAATCTTCTAATTCTGCATATTCGAAGAAGGAAGATAAAGATGAGAAGAAATCAGAAAAGTAGAAATTGTTTTATAAGTACTGTAAAGGGAATGATCATATCATAAAGAAATGTCCAAAACTGGCTGCTAAAGAGGCAAAGAAGAAAGAGGCTCGAATGGTTGTTGCAAAGGCCTCTACACCAAAAACAGAGTTTGCAAATCTTGTGCAGGAAGAAGAATGGGCGTTTACTACTGTCTGCAGTTTTGAACCATCTTCTCATGAGCAGTGCATGTCTGCAGTAGACTCAGATGTTTGGTATTTTGACAGTGGGGCGACCAAACATATTACGTTGCAGCGCAATTTCTTCTCTTCACTCGAGCCTGCCCCTACAGGGAATATTGTTACATGCACCAACAACTCCTCTTATCCTGTTATGGGAGTTGGTAAGATCATTTTGACTACTGCTGATGGTAGTTCTTTCACTTTGTCAGATGCTTTATTTGTGCCAGGGATAAAAAAGAACCTGTTATCAGTTTATGCATTAGCCAAGATTGGCTTGGTTGTGAAATTTGTTGATGACAGGTGTACAGTTCATAATCTATCAAATGGCGATGTGATCATTGCTTCTGGCATTTTATGTCGTGGGATGTATAAGCTCATAGAATATGAAAGATTTGTGAATGATTTGGCATGTGCAGTAAATGATTCTTAGGCTATGTAAGATGCAAAGCTTTGGCATGAACGCTTTGGTCATCTGAATTTTGCTAGTTTGCTATGCCTGCAGAAATCTAAAATGGTGTCCTCGTTGCCCAAACTTGAGGCAGCTGGAAAACATGTTTGTGAGGGCTGTATTTTGGGCAAAATGCAGCGTTCCTCTTTTCCAAAAGATGGTTTAGTTTGGGCTATACAGAAATTGCAGCTTGTACATAGTGATGTCTGTGGTCCTATGCAGACACCCTCTTTTGGAAATTACCTTTACTTCGTGACTTTCATTGATGATTCTTCCAAGCATGCATGGGTATACCCACTCAAAGCAAAGTCCGAAGTGTTCATGTGCTTTGGCTGAAAATTTGTCCGAAGTGTTCAGTTTTTGGTTTTGGCTGAAAATTTGTCAGCATGTAAAATGGGCACCCTCCGTTCTGATCGAGGGGGGGAATATATGTCTTCTAATTTTAATGCATTTCTGGCTGAACGTGGGATAAAACACCAGTGTACAGTGCAATATACACCTCAACAGAATGGAGTTGCTGAACGAAAGAACAGGTCACTCATGGAGATGGCGAGATGCATGGTCAAAAGTCAGGCTTTACCACATAGTTTCTGGCTTGAGGCTGTCATGTGTGCAGCATATGTATTGAACAGGTGTCCCACTAAAGTGCTGCAATCTATCACTCCATTTGAGGCTTGGCATGACCACAAGCCATCTGTTGCTCATCTGCGTGTTTTTGGTTGTTTGGCATATGCACTAGTGCCTGAACAACATTGCAGAAAATTGGATGATAAGGCAGTAAAATGTATTTTTGTTGGGTACAATTCTGAAAGTAAAGGCTATCGTCTGTATCATCCACAGACTAAATGCATTTTGGTTAGCTGTGATGTTGTCTTTGTGGAAGATGTTATTCAGCCATTGCTTTCATGTACTAAGGAGACATCTGTTAGCTCCAAAGACATGTATGATACTTTGATGCCTCTTTTTACAGGTGGACAATCTAGTGCCAGTCCTAATGAGGCAACTTCTCAGCCTTTGCAGGTTTCATATGATGATGCACATCATTCCATTTCTGATGCAGATTTACATGATGCACTTGTTGATGAGAGAGCTGATATTGAGCAGGTAAAAACTATGCCAAAATGGCTGGTGCAGACTTTGCGTGACAACAAATTAGATGCACCTTTGTCATATCGTACTCGTTCAGGCTCTCATAGTGCCTCCTTTGCATCAGATTGCTATGCTATGGCTGTGTCTAGTCTCTGTGATGAGAATGAGCCTATTCTTTTGATGAAGCACAGAATTCAGAAAATTGGATGGTTGCGCTGCAATCTGAATATGATACTATAATGAAGAATAGTACATGGTCTTTATGTGACTTGCCTCCTGGCAAGAAGGCCATTGGCACTAAGTGGGTATACAAGCTGAAGCGTAAACCTGATGGTACAGGTGACAGGTATAAGGCTAGGCTTGTTGCAAAGGGTTATGCGCAGGAAAGAGGCATTGATTTTGATGAGACCTTTGCACCTACATGCCGTATGACTACTGTTTGGAGCATTTGTGCACTTGCAACCCATCATGGTTGGAATGTACATCAGTTGGACATTAAAACAACATTTCTGAATGGTGACTTGCATGAAGAAGTGTATGTTTTTCAGCCCCGTGGCTTTGTGCAAAAAGGGCATGAAAACCAAGTGTGCAGGTTAAAGAAGGCATTATATGGTTTAAAGCAAGCACCACGTGCTTGGTATGAGAAGATACATGCCTATCTGATTGCACATGGTTTTGAGAACAGTCCAACTGAAAGCACCTTATATGTTAAGCGTGCTAATGATGTGCTTCTGATCATTGTTGTCTATGTTGACGACATGCTACTCACTGGTCCTATTGAGAAGCATATTGCTGATTTTAAGGCTGATTTGCATGCCTCATTTGAGATGTCTCATTTGGGGCATTTGCATCACTATTTGGGCATTCAGTTTATGCAAGTTGATGGTGGAATCACTTTGTGTCAAACGAAATATATTGACACATTATTGGAGTGTTTTGGCCTTGAAGACTGTAAGCCTATTGCCACTCCTATGGAGACATGTTTACGATTGAGTCTTCATGATGATGGAGATGCATTTGATGCTGTTCTATATCAGCAGGCTGTTGGATGCTTGATTTACTTATGCAGTACTCGGCTAGATATTCAGTTTGCTATCTCACAGATGAGCAGGTTTATGCAATGCCCAGGAGTCACGCATTGGAAGGCGATTAAGCGCATCTTTCGCTATTTGTAGCTCAAGCGGAAGCACCACCTCCTTTACTTGTCAATCCGCGGAGACGTGAGGACCGGTATGAAGACCACAAGCAAGTGAAGGCACAAGTGCGTGAGTGAAAGCACACAAACATGCACACACATACACACACACGCGCACAAAGTAAGATCAAAGAGAGGAACAATGGAAAGCTTAGATTGCAAAAGAGTTCTCTTACAAAAGCTCTATTCTCTCACGAGCTAACCCCAAAAATGAGCTCTCTAGCTCTTTTTATAGTTTTTTGACTAGTTTTGGCCCTGTCCAGACCTAGTGTCCGGCCTAGTTAAAAATTAGGTTCCAGGGCTTATTTGAGGGCTCAAACGAAGTCTAAATATTATGAAAATTGGTATGATGGTACTTCTAATACTCCTCAAGCTCGAGGACTCCTTGGCTTGAACAAATGGAGTTATAAAAATAGATAATGGTATTTACAATGGTTTTTAGTGATGAAAATCACTATTTTTGTAGGGGATTCATCTGAAAATTTGACATACACTTCGTGGAGCTCCCTACTTGCTCCCTTTCCTTGTGTGTCCACCTTTTGATGTGCTTCCATGCTTTGTCCTTGACTTTGAGCTTCAACACTCCCCCCCCTCTCGAGTCTGTCGTCCCTGACAAACCCTTGTTGTAGTGGTTGTTCCAAGTAGTGCCTTGAGAGGGAGCGTCCTGTCTGTCTGAACAAAAGTCGTCTGACTTCCAGATGTGTCTGGTTCTTCATCTATCACTGTGAGTCTTTGCAAGTTGTAATTTCTTGGTATATGCTTCTTCCTGGGATTCCAGCATGACTGTGTCGTTGTGAGTCTCCGTTGATGTTTTCTAGATCTTCCACAGTTGATGTTCATAGTAGTTATGCCAAGTACTCCTAACCCATATTGAGTGATGGGTAAGTGTGTTCGTGCATGGGTTGAGGAAAATATGTGCCTTGTGCATGGCCTTGTAATGTAGCCCTATGAATGCTTACTTGGAAAATGCATTGGAAGAAGTATGGTGCAAAAATTGCGGGTCTTGAGCTAAGTTCTCAAGGGTATGCTGACGAAGAGGTTTCCTAATCTATCATGGTTATGGTGTTGCCAGAGTAAAGATACTTACCATGGAGAGGGTTGATCGATGTTCATCTCTTCGTGTTGTACACTCGGCCTTTGGGATGGAACATTGTTGATGAATGTCCATGTTGATGGTCCACTGATGAGATCTTTTGAGTGGTTGATCCTCTCTCCTCTTTTCAAAGCAACATTTGCCAAATATTGAGAATTGAATTTCTTTATATTCTTTGGCAAACAACATTGGGTAACTACACCAAGCTGAGTTTCACATATTCTCTTTAGCTCACCATACGCATGATTCTTCTCCTCCAGAACTACCCTTTGCAGATATCTCCTTGGATGCTCTCGTACATGAAGTAGTTAAGCACTCAAGTTGTGGACCTTCAAGCTCTTCATTCCTACCATGGTAAGAGAAAATCATAGTTGTAGATGCCATGTTCATGCCAAGTGCTTGCCATCTACCAGATAAGGCAACAATAATATCATCTGCTAGCCGAGACACACTTCTATCCCAACTGATAAATGCCCAGTAATCAATAGTTCCATCTTCAACTAAGCATGTCTCATTCATGTTTCATGAGCCAAACCTGGGAACAAGTTCTTCCTCTCTCTTTTTTTTTTTAATAAATTTAATAGAAACAATATCACAAAACAAGAAGACAGAATTTAGTATCAATCAATAAAAATCTTTGACATATGTCAATGTGATCTTGTGCCTGGGATTCTCAAGTGTGTCTATGCACGGCCGTGTAATGTGGCCCTATATTAATGCATACTTTGGAAATGCATGACTTGAATGGTGCAAAAGACAGGGTTGTGCAAGGAGCACATGCTTGTCGCTCGTGCGAGGCTTTCGATGTTATTTGCGGAGGTTGATGCCGACCTTGGTGGAGGTCTGCATCATAGAGCTTTTGACACATACAACATCTTCTTCCATATGATTAGTCTTAGAAGAACTACAAGATGTGACATCTCGATTTGTGAGCATGCCATTTTCTAATTCTAATGTAAAGCATTGTCCTTGGACCCAAACTTGAAGAAGTTGACTTCTTAGGTTTAAGTTGACTACATTGTCATAAATCCAATCTTGTCCTAAGACAAGTGGTTCTGTAAGGTTCTCATCTTGACACACTAGCACTTTGACTTTCATTGGAACATCTTGCAGGTACATGGGAAATTCCACCTCGCCCAAACAAGGGGTTTCCACACCTCCCAATCCTATGAGATAAGCTTCTATGGGATTGATGTTCAACTGCAAGTTTTGGCAGTAGGATAGTCTAACTACACTACTTGCTGCACCTGAGTCAATCAATGCTTTCACAGTCCTTGCATCCTTTCCTTGTCCTATCTCTATGGTCACAAAGGGTCTTCAGTCAATGACTTGAGAAGTCGCTATGCCTGATTTTTGGTACATATCCATGTGATATTTTGGAGCTTTTGAGTTGACATCTAGGCCTATTCGCCTTAACTTATTTTGCCTTATGCGCTCTCTAGCCTCTGCTTGTGCTTCTTCCTGTGAAGAGATGGATAGGTATGTGCTTGAAGATGAAGAGGTGTTGCAAAATCCTTGATCTACACCAGCCAAATGAACTCCAGGAATATATGGTGGGCCCTTTTAGCTTGCCAATGGATGTATTAGACACCCTATGTACCTTGGAAGATCACTCTCAAAAAGATAGATCAAAACAGATAAGTTGGAGTTAGCTCAGAGGTGAAAACTTGCTATTCTTGGTTCATACACCTGTCCAGTGTTTTACATAATTCTCTAAGCACAGCAGCAATTAGCTCAATTCCTCTTGGGGAAGTCTAGGCAACTTAAAGAGCTAACTTTCAAGAGTAATCTCATAAAACATAATGAACCACACACTGAGAATGAGTTTTAACAAGTGATGACATCATCCTGATTTTCACGGGCTGCTACAGAAATAGACCAATGAGCAGACAAATCCGCATAACTCAACATGTAGAAATTCAATGATTATGAACATTTGTATGGTTATACTAGACAGTACGCTGAATCCAACAAGCTTTAAATCACTGAATTTGGATAAGTAACCACTGAGAAATGGCTCTGACAAGATGAGTGAAAAAGTCGGGTACCTGACAGAGAAGTGAAGATGAACAGACCCTGTTGACTTCAAATGAACATAACTGAAGATTGCAACATTCAAATGACATGAAAATTTGTAAGCATATAGTAGACTTATAGAGCTAACTTTACCAAGTTAAATCCCTGAAAATGATGCACCAAGCTCAGAGAAAACATCTCTGCAAGCTGACTGAGAAAACTGAGAGTAATGGCAGTGAGTAGTACACTTCACAAGAACATGGAAAGATGAACTCAAATAATCATGAAAATGAAAGTATATTGCTTGTACAATACAATGACTTACTGATACATATGTGTGCCTTGTAATCACACCTTGATATGGCATAAAGCCCAGCTCTTGGAGGTCTTCACATAGGTCTCTCTAACCACGACTAAAACTGCCATCTATTTATAGTTGAGTTTGGGAGGCTAACTTCCCTCAATCACTCTCCAATCAATCAATGATTGATTTGATTCTCTACCTACCACAAATCACGAATTCGTGGCTCCTCTTTCCATTCTTGATCAAGTGGACTCAACCACTTAAGATTCTCTTACTTTTACATTAAGTAAACTCTTCAAAAGTTACAAGAGGTAGTTCACAAGTGAACTTTACATAGTCATTTTTTTAAAGCTTCTTCTAAGAATTTGTGAGACTCAAGCCAATACTTAGGCTTGTCATAGACTTGATCCAACAGCTCCCCCTCAAGACAAGTATGCTTGAGGTCTTCAATCTTCCAAGATTACCTGCAAACCAATCATAGCCTTGAATTTGCAAAGCTTTGTACCATCCAATGCTTTGGTTAGAATATCTGCACATTGTTGATGAGTGGACACATATGATATTTGAATCTCTTTGCTTAGAACCTTCTCTCGTACATAGTGATAATGAACTTCAATATGTTTAGTCCTTGCATGAAAAATAGGATTAGCAGCCAAATGAATAGAACTCATATTGTCACAAAAAATAGTTGGAGTTCCAAACTCCAATCCAAGATCTTTGAATAATGTCTTCATCCACATAGCTTCTTGTGTAGCTATGGCAAGACCTCTATATTCAGCTTCAGTAGAAGAGAGAGCAACTGTGGGTTGCTTCTTGGATGACCATGAAATAAGCTTTGAACCTGCAAAGGTAAGATAACCTGAAGTGCTCCTTCTATCTTCCTTGGAGCCAGCCCAATCTGCATCAGAAAATAGCTTCAAACCTAAATCAGATACATAAGGATAATAAAGTCCTTCATTTATGGTTCCTTTGAGATACTTGAGAATCCTTTTGGCAGCATCCATATGTGGTTTCCTTGGTGTGTGCATAAATTGACTTAGCACACTCACACTGTAACATATATCTACTCTTGTCAATGTGGCATAGTTGAGACTACCCACTAGACTTTGATATGATGTGATGTCCTCTATGAGTTCACCTTCATGTGAGCTCAATTTGTGATTGACCTCCATTGGAGTACCTGCAATCTTACAATCTTGCATCTTGAATTTTGCCAACATGTCCTTAATGTACTTTCTTTGAGTGAGAAACAAACCATGATCTTTGTAGACAACTTCCAAACCTAGGAAGTAGGTAATTGAACCCAAATCACTTATCTTGAACTCTTCTCTCATCTGATCTTTGATCTTCTTCATACCATCTGCATCATTTCCTGTCAATATAATATCATCTACATATACACATAGGTAGATGACCTCGGAATTACTCTTTTTAATAAAGAGTGAAGGATTTGCCTTGCTTGGTTGAAAGCCTTTGTCCTGCAAGAATGAAACAAGCCTGAAATTCCAAGCTCTTGGAGCTTGCTTGAGACCATACAATGCTTTGTTAAGTTTACACACATAATCAGGATAAACTTGATTCTCAAAACCAGGTGGTTGTGCCATATATACCTCTTCTGTTATCCAACCATTCAAGAATGCATTCTTTACATCTAGTTGAAGTATCTTCCAATTCTTGGAAGAGGCAATACTAAGCAAAACCCTAATAGTAGGCATCTTTGCCATAGGAGAGAAGGTCTCCTCATAATCAATTCCCTGAGTTTGTGCAAAGCCTTTTGCCACAAGCCTTGCCTTATACCTGTTAATTGAACCATCAGAATTCTTCTTGAGTTTATAGACCCATCTTGAGCCTATTACCTTCATGGATGAAGTCTTGGGCACCAAATCCCAAGTGTTGTTTTCCTCAAGTGCTTCAATCTCTTCCTTCATTGCATGCTTCCATTCTGTTTTTGCTTTGGCCTCTTCAAATGATGATGGCTCCTCTTGGTTTATGTCCTGTGCTATGTAGATATAATGTTTAGTTACTAATGAGGTGTCAAACCCATACCTTTCTGGTTTTTTCTTTTCCCTCATAGATCTTCTTAGGCCATGATGTGATGATTCTGCCTCATGTCCAAGTTCCTGCAATTTTGCTTTACCTTTAGACTTCCATGCTTTGATCTTTTCCATGTGAGATTCTTCATCATCCTCTGAGGTGTCTTGTTCTTCAATCTTTGATTGTTCTCTACCAAGCTTTGGAAAATCTTCTTCAAGATCATATGGTAAATTGATCTTCCTGCATGAATCTTCATACTATGAGTTGTTCTCATCAAAAACTACATCTCTGCTTACCAAGAATCCTTTGTTGGTAGGGTTGTATAACCTGTAGCCCTTTTGATTGTTGTCATATCCAATAAATACACACCTTTCTGCCTTTGGATCCATCTTGCCTCTAACCTATGAAGGAACATGAGCAAAAGCAATACATCCAAAAATTTTACAATGATCTAAGCTTGGTCTTCTTCCATTCCAAGCCTCATATGGAGTCATCCCATCAAGGGATTTTGAAGGCAACCTGTTAATCAAGTAAGTGGCTGTAGATACAGCCTCAGCCCATAAGTAATTAGGTAAATGCTTTTCATTTAACATAGACCTTGCAGCTTCAACAATTGTCCTATTCCTCCTTTCTGCCACTCCATTTTGCTCAGGAGTGTACCTTGTAGTTATCTCTCTTTTGATTCCTCTTTCTTGAAGAAAAGAATCAAAATCATGGGAGAAGTATTCTCCCCCTCCATCTGACCTTAGCCTTTTTAGTGATTTACCTGTTTGATTCTCCACAAGAGCCAAATATCTTTTGAAACATGAAAAAACTTCATCTTTGTGTTTCATAAAGAATAGGATAGTCCATCTGCTACAATCATCAATAAAGGAAACATAATACCTTGATCCAGATATTGAAGCTTCCTTGCTAGGTCCCCATACATCTGTATGAACCAACTCCAAGAGATCTCCATGCATATAACCTTTCTTCATGAATGGTAACCTGTGAGACTTTCCAAATTGACATGCACTGCACTTATAAATCATATGTTGTTTTGACAAATTAGGAAGTCCAAGTACACTTTGGTCCCTGCAGATTTGCTTTAATGACCTTTCACCAATATGTGCTAACCTTTTGTGCCATACTTCCAATTCTGTGAGTGTCTGACTACCATAATTAAAGAGGGCAATGTTTCTAGTGTCCTGTAATTCAAATGTGAACAATCTACCTGTCTTTTCACCTTTTGCAATTCTTCTGAATCCTTGACTTGGATCTTCAACAAATGCTCCTGCTTTTGTGAACCTGACTTGCAACCCTTTCTCTACTATCTGCCCAACACTTATCAAATTCTTTGTAATGGTAGGAACATAGAGTACCTTACTGAGTAGGTTGATGTTTCCATCAGGTGCTTTGACATTGCCTATTTTCTCCACAAGATGTTTTGTATCATCTCCTGTTTGTACCTCATGCTTATTCCTTGGATCTTCTAAATCTGATAGGAGTGCCACATTTCCTACCACATGATTTGAACAACCTGAATCTATGTGGAAAACATGCTCATCAGATTTACCTTGTGGCATAGCCATGTTCATGATCAATAATGAATCCTCTTTGTTTGAGTCTTTTGTGTAGTTATTGTAGTCTCTTCTTCCTTTGTAGCCTCCTTGATAGTTTGAATGATTGTAGTTGTTGTAGTTGCCATGATAATTGTTGAACCTTCCTCTTGAGTATCCATAACTTCCTCTATTGTATCCTCTGCCTCTTTGATTCCTGGAATTCCTAAAGCAATTTTCAGTTGTATGATTAGTTAATCCACAAATAGAACATGAGTTGGAGTCTTGGGATCTCCCCCTGCCTTGTCTACCTCCTCTTCCTCTACCTTTGCCATGTCTTCCTCTACCTGCATAGTTAGCTTGATATGTACCTGCTTCATCATCCACTTTCTTTGCCTTTCCTTTGTTATCTTTGGACTTGCTTTTATCAGTGTATAAAGCTGAAGATTGATTACCTTTAGAGCTTTCTCCATTTTTGATAAGCTTTGCCTCTTGAGTAAGTAGTTGTCCAATGAGTGTGTTGAAATCAGGTACATGCATGTCCATGTACAAACCCATAGCTGTGGTGAATGCTTCCCACTTGTCATCTGCCTTCAAGCCATTGATGACCTGCCTTGCAATTTGCTCTTCATCTATTACCTCTCCAATGCTTCCCAATTGATCTGCTATGTCCTTGAGCTTTGTGACAAAATCAGTCACATTTTGTTTGGGAGCCTTCTTGAGAGTTGTGAACTCCAGCCATAGTTGATGCTTCCTAGCTTTGGTACTTGAAGAAAAGAAAGCTTCAAGTGCATCCCACACTTCCTGAGATGTCTTACAACTTCTAATGTGAGGCAACAAAAAATCTGAGATAGAGTTGAGGAGATAAGACCTTGCAAGTGCATCCTTGGAGCACCATGTGCTCAATCTTTCTTGCTCTTCTTGTGTTGGTTGACTTTTGTTCCTGAAACTTGGCATAACTTCTTCTCCAGCCACATAACCATATAAACTTCTACCTTGGAGATAAGCTTCCATCCTTAATGACCAAGCTGAGTAATTACCTCTATCCAATTTGTCAATTGATGAAGGAAATCCATCTGCCATGTTGTCCAACCTTGCTCTGATACCACTGTGAAGAGATGGATAGGTATGTGCTTGAAGATGAAGAGGTGTTGCAAAATCCTTGATCTACACCAGCCAAATGAACTCTAGGAATATATGGTGGGCCCTTTTAGCTTGCCAATGGATGTATTAGACACCCTATGTACCTTGGAAGATCACTCTCAAAAAGATAGATCAAAACAGGTAAGTTGGAGTTAGCTCAGAGGTGAAAACTTGCTATTCTTGGTTCATACACCTGTCCAGTGTTTTACATAATTCTCTAAGCACAGCAGCAATTAGCTCAATTCCTCTTGGGGAAGTCTAGGCAACTTAAAGAGCTAACTTTCAAGAGTAATCTCGTCAAAAATAATGAACCACACAGTGAGAATGAGTTTTAACAAGTGATGACATCATCCCGATTTTCACGGGCTGCTACAGAAATAGACCAGTAAGCAGACAAAGCAACATAACTCAACATGTAGAAATCCAATGATTATGAAAATTTGTATGGTTATATTAGACAGTACATTGAATCCAACAAGCTTTAAATCACTGAATTTGGATAAGTAACCACTGCGAAATGGCTCTGACAAGATGCGTGAAAAAGTCGGGTACCTGACAGAGAAGTGAAGATGAACAGACCCTATTGACTTCAAATGAACATAACTGAAGATTGCAACATCCAAGGGACATGAAAATTTGTGAGCATATATTAGACTTATAGAGCTAACTTTACCAAGTTAAATCACTGAAAATGATGCACCAAGCTCAGAGAAAACATATCTGCAAGCTGACTGAGAAAACTGCGAGTAATGGCAGTGAGTAGTACACTTCACAAGAACATGGAAAGATGAACTCAAATAATCATGAAAATGAAAGTATATTGCTTGTACAATACAATGACTTACTGATACATATGTGTGCCTTGTAATCACACCTTGATATGGCATAAAGCCCAGCTCTTGGAGGTCTTCACATAGGTCTCTCTAACCACGACTAAAACTGCCATCCATTTATAGTTGAGTTTGGGAGGCTAACTTCCCTCAATCACTCTCCAATCAATCAATGATTGATTTGATTCTCTACCTACCACAAATCACGAATTCGTGGCTCCTCTTTCCATTCTTGATCAAGTGGACTCAACCACTTAAGATTCTCTTACTTTTACATTAAGTAAACTCTTCAAAAGTTACAAGAGGTAGTTCACAAGTGAACTTTACATAGTCTTTTTTTTTAAAGCTTCTTCTAAGACTTTGTGAGACTCAAGCCAATACTTAGGCTTGTCATAGACTTGATCCAACACTTCCCTCACCCTTAACTCCTCTTTGTTTCGCTTTTTAGCAGTGTTAATTCTCGTAAGCATATCCTCAGTAAGAGGTTCTTGATATAGCTTGACTCTACAACCACTAATATAGTTTGGCAAGATATCACCTTCTAGAGTGGCCAACTGAACTGCACCACCAGTGGAAATTCTATTAATGATCATGGGTCCATATCCTCTTTTTTCCAACTTACGGGCATGTTGTTTTAGTGTGTAAACCAACACTAGATCTCCCTCTTTCAATCCTTTATCTTTGATGTGTGCATCAAAGTATGCCTTTTGTCTTTTCTTTGCAGCATAGATGCCTGCCGCCGCTCGTAGCCTCGTCTCACCTAAGCGTTCTAGATCAAAGATCCTAGAGGACAACTCATGTCCATTCCACTCATGCTCTTGTGCTACCTTTAAAGCTGGGATTAGGAAATCCAATGGTAGCACAACATTCTGTCCAAAGACCATCTGAAATGGGGTGGCGTTGAGTACCGTTTTGTAGGCAACTCGATAAGCCCAAACAGCATGATGAAGTTGCTTGTCCCAATCAGAGCATTTATTATTTACCAGTTTTGTCAATACGTTACAGAGGATCTTATTGGTGCTCTCAGCTTGTCCGTTAGCTTGTGGGTGACAGGGGGCAGACTTCTTATGTATCACCAAGAATTCCTAGAGAAGATTTTCAACGACTTCATTCAAGAAGTGTGTGCCTCTATCGCTCACGTGAACACATTCTCGAATAAGAACTTAGCCGTAGTCTGAGCATCATTCTTTGTTGTGGCTTTCACTTCTACCCACTTGGTAAGGTAATATGTGGCTACAATAATATACTCTGCATGGGAGTTTCTAGCTGGGGGGTCAATAGGACCTACAAAGTCTATACCCCATTTCGAGAATGCACGTCCTCCCATCATTGGCCTCAAAGGCATCTCATCTTTTCTAACTGGATATTGTGCACGTTGGCATGTGTCACATTTCTTCACATAGGTATGAGCATCCATATGAAGAGTGGGCCACCAAAGTCCTGAGAATAGAATGGTCTTGATTACTCGATCAGGACCGAAGTGTCCACCTGCAACACCATTGTGTGCAGTCTCTAAGACCTTTAAATAGTCTGATTCATGAATGCACAGTCTTAAGTAACCATCTTTGCCTCTTCTGTATAAGTTGTCTCCTACTAAGGCATAGCCTTGAGCTTCTTGCTCCATGTTTCGTCTTCTTGCTAGACTAGCCTCTTTGGGTAATCTCCCCAATCTCATAAACTCTACCAATGGAGCACTCCAATCTGGAATTAATGATACTTGATAAAGGGTCGCATGCTCCACTGGGGGTCTCTCTCTGCACATTGGACAATTCTTAATCCACTCATGTATTTCTTTGTCCATGCTAGGCCAATACACTCCTAAACGCTTCAGATTCTGCAGTGTTCGTTGTTTAGAATAGTGATTTCCTAGCAATCCTTCATGAGCTTGCTGCAACCAACTACTATGTTCATCATCCTCGACACAACAAGCTAATACACCCTCAATATCTTGTTTGTACATGCTTCCTGCCAATATGTAATATTTTTGTGATTTTACAATTTCTTCTTGTGATGTTTTCACATTCTTATTTGCAGGGCCGAAGGTTAGGACTGGTACCAACTTATTTGCCCATTTAGGAACAACTTCTAAATTGAATAGATAAGCATCGGGTAATTCGTCAGACACTCCTTGCGGTGACTCTCCTGAACTGATGCGAGAAAGGTGATCTGCCCGAAGGTGGGTTCTACCTTTCCTGACAACAACTTCAAAGTCATATTCCATTAGTAAGAGGAACCATCTTACTAAGCGTCCAGTATTGCAAGGTTTATTGACCAAATATAACAAAGCTTGATGATCAGTGAAAAACTTGAACTTGTTGGCCAATAAATAGTGTCTAAACTTCTTCACAGCATATACCATGCCTAAGCCCTCTCGCTCAGTTGTGGTATAGTTTCGTTCTACTGCGGTTAGCTGTCTGCTAGCATATGCTATGGGTAAATCTAAATTTCCTTCACCGGTGGGTTGTGCTAGCACACATCCTATGGCATGATTGGATGCATCCACATGGACATGGAATGGTTTATTCCAATCAGGAGTGGTCAGTATTGGTGCTGTGCACAAACGTTTCTTCAGTTCATTGAAAGAATTCTCGCATTCGTCGTTCCACTCAAAATTAGACAACAAGGCATAAAGGGGTCTAGCTATGATCGCGTACATGTGGATAAACCTACGGTAATATCCACAATGGCCCATAAAGGCTTGTACCTCTTTAACATTCCTTGGCCGTGGCAGCTCTGCTATGGCTCGTACCTTGTCTTCATCTGTTGAGATTCCATTCTTAGAAACAATATGACCTAAGATTTTACCTTGACACAACATGAACACACACTTTTCTGGGTTCAGACACACTCGATATTCTCTACACTTGTTAAAGATTTGTCTGAGTTCAGGGATGTGAAATCTTCTTTCTTGGGAATGAGCACATAAATCATCCACATATACTTCTAAGCTCTTTCGCAAGAACTCTTTGAAGACATGACACATGAGCCGTTGGAATGTTGCAGGTGCATTTGTGAGCCCGAATGGCATAACACGAAATGCAAAAGATTCCCCACTCTGTGGCAAAAGCTGTTTTGTGTTGATTTTCTGGGGGAATGGCTACTTGATTGTAACCTGAAAATCCATCAAGGAAGCTATAAACTTCCTTGCCTGCAACACGCTCCAATAGGTGTTTTGTGATTGGAAGTGGATAACTATCTCTAATCGTAGCAGCATTAACTTTTTTAAGGTTAATACACACTCGCAACTTCCCGTTCTTCTTGGGTACCACTACAATGGGGAACACCCATTTAGTATGCTCAATCTCATAGATGAATCCAGCTTCAATCAACCTATCAATTTCTTCCTTTATTTTGGCTGCATAGGTATCATTATATGTGTAGGGCTTCTGTTTGGTGGTCTTGGCATGTGTTTGCGTGGCACTATAGAGACTTGAAAGGGGTAGATCCAAGAATTTGCTCTCATACTATCCCCATGACTGCTGATCCCTATATTCCTTTAATAGAGCTACAAGCTCCATTTCTTCTCTTGCACTTAGGTCATCTCCTATATATGTGCATCTCTCTTCGTTCTCTTCGATGGTCACTACAATCTTCTTGGTCTTTTCTTTATTATCATATGATTCTCCTATGATGGCCTCTCTCTTAGGCATTCGTACAAAAATTTTGCGGTCGTCAACTTCATATTTCTTGAAGTTTTCTGGTACTTCAAACAATGATTCTTCCTCTTCTTGTTTCACTGCTTTTCTTTTCTTTTTCTTTTGACTGCTCTTACTTCCATCCTTTGAATTTACCGTTTTAATACTTGTGAGAGGTTCTTCTTCTTTCTGGGTGAACACTCCTATATCTTCTAGATAGTGTTGCTCTGAGTTAAAGCAGCTATCCATCACAATGGACTCTATATCATCGTCATTCTCTTCTTCTTCTATGACATCACTAGGGTCACATTCTTCTAGCAAGGACTGACACATGAACACTGAGATATCATAACCCTCCTCATCACAATGAGGTGTCCATTGTTCTTCATTGACAGCAATGTCCATGGTGGCTAAGATTTTTGGCCAGCCATGAGGCTCAAACTCCTCATCTGGAAAGATCATCGGTGTGTAGGCTGGGTCTCTAACTGGTCTATCTCCTGGTGAAGTTCCTTCTTCTCTTGCCTTCAAGCGTTTTTCCTCTTCCTCTGCGACCTTGCACATCCACAAATGAGTATCTTCATGCAACCATGATGGATCTGGTGAACTTTCAGAATGCACAGAGATGGAATCTTCTTTCGCTTTGTGGATAGGATTCCACTGTAGGGGTGGTACATCTCTGAAGGAGTAATCCTTCAAATTGACCTTGGTGGTGATCCCTAAGTGCTGCAAGTACAAAGAGTTGGTTCCCCAATCCTGTACTATTTGCAATTGTCGTAAGAAGGGTCTTCCTAGGATCATCTCATAGACATTATTTTTCTCAAAGTCACATATAGCAAAGGTGTGCTCAAAATCTACACCACAAGTGGTTAGAGTTATCCCTTTGAGCAATCCTAGAGGTCTTTCAAAATGACCATCAGCCATTTGAAGCTTCATTCTAGTTGGTCTTAATGTGGGCTTGCCCCATTGCTTCCACAAAGAGGTGGTCGCAATAGCAACACCCGCACCTGAATCTATGATTGCTTTGGTTGTGTAACCTTGGTAGGTGATTGGAAGATAAGTATTACCTTCTTCACCCTCACACATGTCTCCTATTTTATCGAGAGGTATCTCTGGAACTTTTTGCTTAGAGCCTGTTTTTGGCATATTGGAATCAAGTTCGGGGACCTGATCCTTCACATGATTCCATAACTCACGTTTTGCTTTGAGCAGCTCTCCTACAGTGAGGTGACATTGAACCTTAGTGTTCTTCACGACATCACTATGCCTTGGAACCATTGAGTCTTCATTTCTTACCAGTATTGTGGGAGCTCTGATCTGAAGAGATTCAGATTCCCATGGGCCTGGAAATTGAGGCAGTTCTTCTAGGATAGTAGATTCAAAATCTAATCTTTCATCTTCTTGTTGTTCTGCTTCATCTCCGTAAATAGATGGAATGTCTTGGGGAAATTGATCATGAAGATCATCAATCTCAGGAATAGGAGGGGAATTACCCTTCTCCTTGGCCCATTTCTCTTCTTGTATTTCCCACAAGAACTCTTGAGAGTACTGTTGAATTGAAGGAGGTATTCCAGCATCTGTGGAATTAGGAACATAAGCTCCCATTGGTGGTGAGATTCCTCTTTCAATAACTGGTTGAGCCTGTGGAGGCAAAGAAACTTGTGGTTTGTTTACCAATTGCTCTAATCTTTCTAGTAAGCCCTGGAAATGCAAATCTGATTTGATAGAGTTTGTCTGATTGAACTTTTGACTAGTCTCAAGTATGGCTTGAGCCTGTTCTACCATTTTCATGCACATTTTCATCCGTTCAATCTCTAAATCTGCTCTAGGGTAACTCTTGTCTAGGTTTGGAGCTGTAGGCCCTTCTTGAAGTCGAGCCTGGTAGGCCTTGAACATCATGTTCAAGCCTTCTGGGGTTGGATCTGCAAGAACAGACCCTGGTTGCGGTCTATTTACAATGGGTGGTGGGGTGGGATGAGGTGGAGTGGATGGGGTTTCGGCATGCGAGGGGCTTTGAGATGCAATGTCTTCTATTTTTGTTTTTGCTTCTTTTAAGCTTTCTTCTAGTTCCGATAACTTTTTATTCCACTTGCGATTGGCCTTCTCTCCGGTATCCTTCCATGTTCTTGTTTTCCTCTTACTAGGCTCTCCTGATTCACTCGACTCTGATTGTTCTGCTGGTTTATCCTGTTTTAAGGCTTGTGCTCTAGTTACAGCTTGTATAGGAGCCACATTGCTACTACTTGAACTTGAATCTGCCACTAAGCCTACCACATTAATGGGTGTAATCTTGGGTGCACTGGAGGGGTTTCTCGGACAATCTCTAGGGAGATGGTCTTTGCCACAATCAGGACAAAAAGCCTGTATTGTGATAGTCTGTCCTTGACTCGGAGCTGGTGGGTGGGGACAATCACGAATGAAATGGTAGCCTTGACATCTGAAACAAGATCCTCTAGGGGCTTGTGGTCTCATTTGTCTCAATTGGGGCCTAGGGTTAGGATTTGTGTACATGACATTGGAGTATTCTGGCTCCCAATTTTGCTCCATAGGTGGTGCCTCATATTGATACGAGTAAATCTCACTATGTTCAGGTGACTCTGTGTAATAAGCATGTGGACTACCTTCATGGGAATAGTCTGAACTATGAGCATGAGAGTCATTATCTGGTATCAATGGGGTTAGTGGCACCAATGCTCTATTTGGATTTTCCTCTCCCACAGCATATTTGACTGGAATCACGTTGGCAGGAGTTGGTGGTTGGTTTCCCAAGACTGGTTGTGGCCTATATGGTGCCTGATATTGCTGTTGTGGTCTATAATATGGCTGTTGGTATTGGTTCTGATACCTACCTTGTTGGTAAGGTTGCTGATAAGTTTGTCTAACAGCCTGCCTATTGTAGGGACAATCTTGAGCCGTGTGGTTCGTTTATTTTCTCTCAATAGTGCAATATGGAGCATTCCTTTCTCTAATGTTTTGGTTTTGCATTGGGCATACATTAGCCATGTGGTCGCCCCCGCAAGTATAACACCGATTCAATGGAGTGACTCTCTGTGTTTGTTTATTTTGGACTCCCAGCTTCTTGGCAACTTGCTCAGCTATCTCATCTATTTCCGTGGAGATTTTTGAAGTATGACTAGCAGAACTATCTGAATTCTTATAGAGTTTGGATAATCCTAACTCCTCACCCAGGTTATCTTCTATGTCAATGCATGTCCGCACGCACTCTTCTATGGATCTAGGCTCTTTCAAGTATACATATGATCTTAACTTTGTGCTCAGTAAGCCATCTAAGAACAAAGCCACTTGTTTGGTTGGTGTGGGTAGCTCTGGAGCAGGGCATCTTTCTAGGTACTGTCTAAACCTTCTACCTGCTAGTCGCACTGTTTCTTGGGGTGTCTGCTTGAAGCTGTGGATCAAAGATGAAGTGTTATGCCTGATACCACTCTTGGAAAATTCTACAATGAATTCGTCTAGCAGTTGACCTATATCGCGATAGTTGCGACTACTCAGTGGTTGAAACCACGCCAAGGCAGTGCCCTTAAGAGTCAAACCAAATGCCTCGTACTGGGTGAACAAGTCCTCAACCTGTTCAGCTCTTAACACTTGTTTGAACTTGGCCACATGATCATAAGGATCTCCTGACCCGTCATAATAATTCTTCATTGCCTTGATCACTTGAGTGGGTCTAAGGGTTCTTGGGTGTTCTCAGGGTCTAGGCACTGGAAAATCCGTTTCATCTCTTTGTTGCCTATGTGCTTGATGTCTCACTCTTTCAGGTCTTTCATTTTCAAATCCTTCTCTATTTCTGCCCATGGTGTGTGCAAAACTTACCTCAGGTCTCTCTCTAGTTCTTTCTCTCTGGGCCTCATGAGCGTGGGATGATCCTACTCCTTGGAGGCCTTGGGAAACATTGGATCTTGGCGGAGAGAAAATCAGTTCACTCTTCCAAGTATATGCATGTCTATCATGTTCTATTACCAAGAAAATTTTCTCTGATGTGTTATCCAGGTAGACCACTTTGCCTGGTGTCTCTGGATCCTTGAACTCGTAGATGATGACTATGCCCAATTGGCTAGGTTGATCTGGCTTGAATCTCCAAAAGGCTTCCTCTGTTTCTCTATTCAAGAAGAGTTCTATGCTTTTGTTGTCTTGAGGGATCCAATCTGGTGTGATCACTCTGGTCAGAACTGACTTACCTCTAGGAGTCTGGGGTCCTTGTCGTACATTTCCTTGTTCTAGGTCTCCTATCTCATTCTCATGAATGATATTTCCAAACTCATCGGTCCTATCTGGTTGGTTGGTAACCACATACATGGTTCCTTCCTTATCAATGTATGAACCCTCTTCGAACTTGACCACTGGGTGTTCAAGTCCAAAGGATTGATCTGGATTTTTGAGTTGGACCACTGATCGCCTCAGGCCATCCTCATAGATGCGAGCACCTAATCTGTTGGTCCGAATATATTCCAACTGTGTCTTATAAGGACCTTCTGGTGTTTGTAGATGGGCAGTCCCTGAGCCACCTGCAGGTTTCCCCATGCTAAAAGACATTTCTGAGTCACTTGTGTCTGAACTTAGTCCGTAAGGATGACCACTTAGTTGTTGTGCCCAAGACTTAGCTGTATGGTTGACACTGGACTGAGAAGATCTAATGCTTTGTCTATCCTTGCCTAGGTGTCTACCAGATCTCGTTCATAAGCTTTGGCTAAGAGTCCAAAATTTCCCCTTGGTATGGTTCAAAAATCCTTTGGAGTCCCCTTGGGTTTCAGGTCCCACTTGAAGCCCAACTTCAAATTATCCTATCTAAAAATCAACGCGTTATTCTTATAAAAAACAGTTGAGGCCGTGTAGGATTCGAAACGAGCTTTCCAACGAGCTATAGAGCTCAAAAAATGGACTTTGGATGAAAACTTTATGTCAAATCAGGCTTCTGGGGGTCAAAACAGGCAAACAGGACCTTTGGAGAAAATCACGATTTTGTGAACTTTCAGAGAATCGCGATGCTGTGAAGTCAAAGAATCGCGATGTTGAGCACAGAATCGTGTTTTTGAAAATCGCGATTTTGAGCAGAAAATCGTGTTTTGAAAATCGCGACGTTGAGCATAAAATTGTGTTTTTTGAAAATCACGATTTTGAGTAGAAAATCGTGTTTTGAAAATCGCGATGTTGAGCACAAAATCGTGTTTTTTGAAAATTGCAATTTTGAGCAGAAAATCGTGTATTGAAAATCGCGATGTTGAGCACAAAATCGTGTTTTAGAGAATCGTGTTTTTAGAGAATCGTGTTTTTAGAGAATCGTGTTTTCTCAGAATTGGGTTTTTACTGAAAATCGTGATTGGGGAGAATCGCGATTTTGAGCACAGCCACAGAATCGTGTTTTCTCAGAATCGTGTTTTTGACATGAAAATCGTGATTTTTCAGAATTGCGATTTTGGGCAGAGAATCGTCTTTTCACATAATCGCATTTTTGACATGAAAATCACGATTGCCAACAGAAAATCGTGTTTTCACAAAATCGTGTTTTTTGGCTGAAAATCGTGATTTATGAAAATCGCGATTTTGCGCACAAAATCATGTTTTTGTAGAGAATCGCCTTTTTCACAAAATCGTGTTTTTGCTGAAAATCGTGATTTGTGAGAATCACGATTTTGAGCACAGAATCGTGTTTTTGAAAATCGCGATTTTGAGCAAAAATCGTGTTTTCACAGAATCGCCTTTTTCACAAAATCGTGTTTTTTGCTGAAAATCGTGATTGGTGAGAATCGCGATTTTGAGCACAGAATCGTGTTTTAGAGAATCGCGATTTTGTCTCAGAGAATCGTGATTCACAAAATCGTGTTTTTTGAGAATCGTGTTCTCACAGAATCGTGTTTTTGGCTGAAAATCGTGATTTGTGAAAATCGCGATTTTGAGCACAATCACAGAATCACGATTCTGAGAATGACCACAGAATCGTGATTCTTTCAGTCAACTTTTAGGCGGGAAAAGCGAAAATCGTGATTTTTCAAAAAATTTTGAATTTTCACAGAATCGCGATTTTCATCACAGAATCGCGTTTTTTGGCGGGAACTTCGAATTTTTGAGCGCCGAGCAATGGCGAGCTCCGTATGTGCAGAAAATCATGAAAAAACACAGCGCTTGCTCTCCCTTGCACCTCCTATCTCCCTCCCACACAATAATGGATGAAGAATGGTATGGAAATGGTGAAAATGCACTAGAAAACAAGAAATTTCTATGAAGAGGAAGATGGAAGAAGGTGGAGATAATGATGATGATGAAGATGAAGAGGAAAAAAAACAGAAAATGAACTGAAATGACAGTTTTTTTACCTTCAAACGTCGCAAATCTACGATCTTACCATCACAACGCTCGTCCTCGAAGCTCTCTCCCCGGCAACGGCGCCAAAATTTGGTGTAGCTCAAGCGGAAGCACCACCTCCTTTACTTGTCAATCCGCGGAGACGTGAGGACCGGTATGAAGACCACGAGCAAGTGAAGACACAAGTGCGTGAGTGAAAGCACACAAACATGCACACACATACACACACGCGCACAAAGTAAGATCAAAGAGAGGAACAATGGAAAGCTCAGATTGCAAAAGAGTTCTCTTACAAAAGCTCTATTCTCTCACCAGCTAACCCCAAAAATGAGCTCTCTAGCTCTTTTTATAGTTTTTTGACTAGTTTTGGCCCTGTCCAGACCTAGTGTCCGGCCTAGTTAAAAATTAGGTTCCATGGCTTATCTGAGGGCTCAAACAAAGTCTAAAAATTATGAAAATTGGTACGATGGTACTTCTAATACTCCTCAAGCTCGAGGACTCCTCGGCTTGAACAAAATGGAGTTATAAAAATAGATAATGGTATTTACAATGGTTTTTTGTGATGAAAATCACTATTTTTGTAGGGGATTCATCTGAAAATTTGACATACACTTCATGGAGCTCCCTACTTGCTCCCTTTTCTTGTGTGTCCATCTTTTGATGTGCTTCCATGCTTTGTCCTTGACTTTGAGCTTCAACACTATTTGAGTGGTACTCGGCTACTTGGGTTGTTTATCCCAAGGGGGGATCACTACCGCCAGATTTGCATGCTTTTTCTGACTCAGATTGGGCTGGTTGCTATGACACTCGTATGTCCACTAGTGGCTTTTGCTTCATGCTTGGTAGCTCAAGTATATCTTGGTTGAGCAAGAAGCAGCCTACTGTGGCCACTTCCAGTTGTGAGGCTGAGTATAGGGCAGCTTTCACAACTACTCTTGAGTGTGTGTGGCTTAGACGCGTTATGGCTGATTTGGGTGTTGGTCAGAATTCTGCCACCACTATCTTCACTGACAGTCAGAGCGCATTGGAAGTTGCGAGGAACCCTGTGTTCCATGCTCGCACTAAGCACATTGAGGTGCATTATCACTATGTTAGGGAGAGGTTCTCTGTTGGGGAGATCAGCTTGGCATATGTGCCCATGCAGGAGAACATTGCACACATTTTCACGAAGGCTCTTCCTAGGGAGAAGTTTGAAGCTTTTTGCAAAGCTTTGGGCTTACTTCCTTTTGTGGAGTGATTTCCACATAGTTTTGCACTTCCTTATACATGAGTGTCAGCTCCTTGTTCACCGTATCACTCCCAGGGGGGATTTGTTGATATATTTAGGTAGTGATATGTGTGAACACACTAGGACCGCCGGGGCACTTTTTTCCCTCTTTAGGAGGTTTTTTTCCCCGGCTTGTATATACGCCTATTGCCCTAATGGGCTACTTATCTTTGTACATTCTCTAGTAATACATTCAATATTGTGTGTTGTGCTCCAAGCTTCTTCTTCTTCCTTGTGTTGTTCGCGTGCTTCCGCAGATGTCTAACTCGAACATTATGGAAGCAGTCCGATCAGCAATACAGAGGCCTCCCATTCAATATGATCCACAAAGATTCCAAACACTACCACGGTCCGGAAAAACATCCAGATTCCCATTACCACTGTGGAAGAACCTATTATGACATCTGAACCAATCGAGATAACCTCCCAAGCAGCAAGAACTCTTGGCCAAGAACACACAATCATCCATGAAGAGTCCATTGAGCCACTATCACCGACCCCCCCACCATGACCTCCTCAAACACAAGCGGAAGATATCACCATGACTACCCAACCCATAGAGAAAACCTTCATCTTCCGTAGTCCCACTTCCAGTTCAACTTTGTTCTCCTTCTTTGACAACCCTGTATATCATGCCACCACCATCACAACCGAATCTCTCATGGAGACAGCCATAGGACAACCAGCCTCCATGACCTCTGTCATCGGCCTTCCAGACACTAGATCCACATTTCTTGGATTCCCTCTCACCACACCTCCATTCACGAACGTTTTGCCTCCAGGCTCGCATTTCCCACCCCCATCCCACCTATCCTTCAACCTATCCATGATTTCCTTTCTAGAATGTTTCAAACCACTACTCAACCCTTCTCATCGATCCCATTCCCAACATCCACACAACACCAATTCACCACGATCACACACACACACACACCACCTACCATTCCAATATATATGGTAGACACCACTCTCATGTCCCCGGTTGAGAGCATGGACATTTCACCACCAATGGCAACTCCCCCTCCCCCCACACTTCCACCTTCCCCCATCCCCCCTCCAACAATTTCACTAGCACACACCTCTCCAGTAGACACAACATTCACACTTCCCATTCCCCATTTCCCTTACCTTGCATCCTCCACTATACAGACTACACCTTCATCTATAAATACACCATGTTCGCATGTATGTCGCAGTTAAGAACAAAATACAACCAACTACATGAACATAACCAGCGATTACAAGAGCACTCGAAAGCACTACAACATTGCCTCACTACACTAGAAGAGGATAAGGCCAATCTCTAAACACAATTTCAGACCTTATAGGAGGCTCATAGCATTTTGGAAGCAAAGTTACAAAACATAGACCAAGAAGCAATCCAAGTGGTGGAAGGCCATCTACACATACAGCTGGAATGCAACTCAAAACTCCCAGTGCAATACCACACTACTCAAATGACACCTGGCAGCGGCTCACAAGGAAAGTTGACATCTACAACTACAAAACAAGGAAAAATTAGAGGCGGCCATTGAAAGCACACCCTGAGGCACCCATTAGTCCCTCAAAATTTCAAGCTATGATCCCTAAAAACATCAAAATCATTCCTAAGGACTATGCCACTTTACTCGAGGCACATGACTAGTTAATAAAGGAATTGGACCAACTAGAATAGCAACATGAAAGGATGCGATAGCTGTGCCCCAAGGCACAACCTCAACATCGTCTATTCTCACTCACTTAGAAACCCTATAGGACCTACAAAAACAAGTCATAGAATTGCAATAGTGACTACTACAATACGAAAGGCCTCCATCCCCACCTGAGCCTTCCACAAATGAAGAAACACTATCCATTTTTGTAGAACAAACATTCGAAGAAGACTATGAGCCACAACCCATTCCAGGTGGATAACAAACAACTGAAGGCTAAGACACGTTTGAAGCACCACGACCCCCGTGGTTAAAACAGGTGGAAGAAATTGGGCGTTCTCATGAAGACCACATTGTGGTGCAAAATCAGGCATGTGCATCATCAAAGAAACAATATTACAATCCAGTTATTTCAAGAACTTTGCACCCAGATGTCTCACCATATCATCCAAACTCCAATACCGGCCTTACTATGTCATTTTGGCTGATTACAATGCGGAAATACAGAGAGTCACAGGGAAGATCCCCTCCTTCCCGACCTAGTTTCAACCCGAGGATGTCCCCCTAGATGCACAGAAGGGCAAGATCTATCAATCAACATGGTGGCAGAAGCATTTAGAAACATACCCTGAAATGCTACGTACATGGAACCATGCGCCTCTACATCTAATTTACAATCCATGCTATGGTCTAGTTCCACAATGCAGATCATGGAAGGCATTCAACATTAAAGTGCAGAACAACGCACAGTGCAAGGAATGGCTCAACTATCCCTACATAGTGCCACTGCAGGGACCACCATCAATAGCTTACATGATGGCAACAATCCGATACTGGATGCCTCGGCTGAAACCCATGCTAGATGTTGCGGTGTAAATGATGTTGAAAATTTGGATATGATGCAAGTGGTACTCAAGACCTTCTGTAGTACACGAGCACCCCAAGTGGCTCTACCTGGCTTCACCAATGGAAACTATGACCTAGTCTATGACATGAGCACTACCCCAAGCATTCCAGACACCTATGCTTGGCTTGCACGAATCAATTACCTCTGGGCATGTTATAAATAGACTTTTGAAGACATGTTCAAAATAGGATTCTGGGAATATCACTCGGAGGTGTTTGCACCTAAGCCCACACACTTGCTCCATCTATTTGCATGCGAACAAGCCATGTACTCAGAGTACTACACTACATCCCAACCAGATATCCTAGGTGCCATCAATTAGGATGCATTGCAACGTGATTTGGCACGAGGGTTACGGCTAGGTGAACACGAACTGGCCACTAATGTCCTCCAGTACTATATCGACCACCCTACCGAGCAGAGCTCTGTCAGAGGCGACATACGCTAGAGGGGGGGAGTGTTGGCATACAAGCTATAAGAGGAGCATATAGGCACAAAGAGCAGTCAAGCACAATCCGACAAAGAGGCCTAATCATTTTTTTGTCTAAACTAACTTCCAATGAGTGATTTTCATCACTACACAAGCATTTTAAATCCCATTTTTGGTAGAATAAACTCCATTTTGTTCAAATCAAGGAGCCCTCAAGCTTGAAAAGTATTAGAATTAGCTACATACCAATTTTCATAATTTTTAGATTCTGTTTGAGCCCTCAAATAAGCTCTAGAACCTAATTTTTAACTAGGCCGAACACTATGTCTAGACAGGGCTAGAGCTAGTCCAAAGCTAATTTTGGAGGTTAGATTGTTAGTGATTTGAGCTTGTGTAAGAGAATTTTTGACTAATGCAAAGAACTCCATTGTTCCTCTCCTTGTTCTTGCCTTGTATGTGCGTGTGTGTATGTGTGTGCATGTGTGTGCTTCTCACTCACACACTTGTGCCATCACTTGCTCATAGTCTTCATATTAGTCCTCACATCTCCACGGATTGACAATTATGAGGTGGATCTCCTCATGTTGGTACTTGCCATTGTGATAGAGTGACACCATAGGATACCCATGACCACCGAAGCAAGACCCACTAAGCAAAAGACCTATATGTATGATGACAATTATGCATTAAAAATCAAGGAAGAAATAGACACACTCATAGAAGCCAAATTCATCTACGAAATAGAACAGACCGAATGGATCTCACCCATCGTAGTCATGATTAAGAAGAATGGTAAGCTAAGAGTGTGCATTAACTTAAAAAAGGTCAATGTTGCCATGATTAGGGATAGTTACCCTCTACCCATTACAAAACACCTGTTGGAAAGAGTCGTAGGCAAGAAAGTGTATAGTTTCCTTGACGGATTCTTAGGCTATAACCAAATTTCCATTTCCCCCGAGGACCAACTTAAGACGGCATTCGCCACTGAGTAGGGTATCTTTGTGTTTCGTGTAATGCCTTTTGGGCTAACAAACGCATCTGCAACTTTCCAAAGGTTGATGTGACATGTGTTCAAAGAGTATTTAAGAAAGAACCTAGAGGTGTATGTGGATGACTTGTGTGCTCACTCAGTGCTTAGACCACATCATATCCCTTAGCTCCAATGCATCTTTGAAAAGTGTAGGAAATATCAAGTCTCCTTAAACCGAAAGAAGTGTGTTTTTATGGTCAGACAAGGAAAGATACTCGATCATATAGTCTTAAAAAATGGAATCTCCACGGATGAAGATAAGGTACGAGTAATTATGAATTACCTAGGGCAAATAACATCAAGTAAGTACAAGCATTTATGGGCCATTGCTGTTATTACTGACGATTCATACATATGTATGCAATCATTGCTAAAACACTCTATAAGTTGGTAACCAACTTTGAGTGGACAGAAGAATGTGAGAGTTCCTTTAGTGCTTAAATGAGGATTGTGTTCTGCACCTATTCTAGCAGTACCTAATTGGAACAAACCTTTTCATGTACATGTAGATGCTTCTAATCATGCAATAAGATGTGTGTTGGCACAACCCATAGAGGAGAGCAATATGGATTTACCCATTGCATATGCCAGCAAGCAGTTGAACGCTGCAGAGAGAAACTACACCACTACTGAACGAGAGGGACTAGGAATGGTCTATGCGGTGAAGACGTTTCGCCATTGTTTATTGGCAAATAAGTTTAAATTCTTTACTAACCACCAATCTCTTTTGTATTGGGTCAACAAACCATGCAATATCGGTAGATTAATATGCTTGTTTTTACTCTTGATGGAATATGATTTTGAAGTAGTTGTCAAAAAGGGAAAAACACACTTAAGAGCGGACCATCTCTCTAGGATAACTTCCGGAGAAGCGGCTACCAGGGTAGTAGATGAGATACCAGATGCATATCTCTTCAATGTTGAGATTGTCCCTGAATGAGCCAAGTCCTTAGTTCCAACACTGACATACGGACCTAAGAACCCTCAAGTAAAAAGCCAAGAGAAAGAGGTTGTGAGAGCGTAGAGATATCAACTTCTCGCAGGAAGTATTTATAGGCAAGATCATCACAATATCCTTACTTGTTGTGTATAAGAATAGGAGTATAATAATTGGTTGCAATTAGCATATGTAGGTGCATTGGAGCAACACCATTCTAAACAAGCAACCCTATCAAACTTAAAAAGGTTAGATGTGTATTGGCCATCAATATAAAAAGGATGCTGGACGATTGTGTGACGAATGTCCTAAGTGCGGTAATTCCTAGCCTTGATCATTGCAGGATCTTTGGATGCATAACATATGCACACATACCTTCACAAATCAAACGCGAATTGGATCCAAAGGTAGAGAAATATATATTCATTGGCTATGAACTTAATCAAAAAGGTTATAGATTATGTAGTCCTAGAAATAAAGGGTTCATTGTTAGTAGAGATGTTGTTTTTGGTGAAAACAAATCCTGGTTTGAAGATGATTTCAAGAAAATCAAACTTCCCTATGACCTAGACGAAGACTTTCCAACATTATCAAAGAGGAATGAGCATATACATGAAGAAGCAAGTGATTTTGATGTTGATCAGAAGACTCCAAGAAGAGAAATCAATTCCTGGAGCTCCAAAGGAAAAGCTAAAGTGCAGGAGTTGAGAGACGTTATAGAATCATCTCAACAAACTATAAGGAGGTCTACTAGAGAGAAAAGGAAGCCAGAAAGGTATGGTCATGACACCTCCTTGGTCACTAAGCATTCTGCTTATATTCCTCAGGATACAAACTCAGAAGAACCATCAACATATGAAGAGACCAAGAAGAAGCCAAAATTGAGAGATACCATGGAAGAAGAGATAGAAACCTACAAGAGAATCAGACTTGGGAATTGGTTCCCAAAAAACCATCTATAAAGGTCATTGGATCAAGGTGGATCAACAAGGTAAAGAAGAATTCTGATGGATCAATTAACAAACAGAACGCAAGTCTTGTAGACAAAGGGTTTTCTCAAACCCAAGGTATTGATAATGAAGAGACATTCTCACGTATGTCAAAAATGCCTACAATTAGAGTACTTATGAATGTAGCATCTTCCACGAAATATCTATCAAATGGATGTTAGAAATGCTTTTTTTAATGGTTGGATTTTAGAGGAGGTATACGTGGCTCAACCTCTTAGCTTTGAAGATCAATCATATCCAGAATATGTATGCAGGTTGAAGAAAGCCTTGTATGGCTTGAAGCAAGCTCCTAGGGCTTGGAGTCATAGATTGGTAACTTATTTGTAGGATTAAGGATTTATGGTGAGCAAGGCATATCCTTCCCTCTTCATAAAGAGGAACCATTCAGAGGTCATATACCTTTGTGTATATGTGGATAATATAATCATCACATGTGATGATGCAGATGGAATCAAGAGGATCAAAGCTCAGATGAAAGAGGAATTCAAGATCACTGATCTTGGCCTTCTCACATACTTTGTAGGTTTGGAAGTGGTGTATACAGAGAAAGGTATGTTCCTAACTCAGAGAGAGTACATTGGAGGTATGCTTGCCAAGTTCAAACTTGAAAATACAAAGGTTGTAGGTACACGCATGAAGGTAAATTAGAAGCTAAGTTCTCATAAAGGAGAGCTGATTGAAGATGTGACTAGTTACCAAAGCTTAATTGGAAGGAGCATAAATAGAGGTGACTTAGTCATAGGGTAAATGTGTTCTTTCTGAGAGACTTTGGGCTACATCATTGAGCACACATTGAGCTCAACCCATGTTTGAGTAGTGCACTAAACTTCACTTGCACCATATATTGTTCATTAGCATATACAATTTGATACAATTCTTCAAGTTCATCTCTACCTACTTTTCTCTATTGCATCTTTGTCATTTTAGTGATTTTGCATAAATGATCTCTCTGTGTCTACTCAATCATTTTCTTCAACTTAACTTGGGTTAGTAAGGCCTACTACTGGAATATCAATTTTCATCACATTTGATTTAGGGGATCTTGGGATATGAATCATAGAAGGTGACTATGTCTACACACCTTCTAGTTCTTGAAATGTCGGGATCACCCTTCTGAATTGCTAAATTTATTTATCAGTGTATGATGCCTCTAAATTCCTGAAATAACTTGATTTAGTTAGCTACACTCTCTATTTATATGTGTGCAAAATCTTACTGGTCGATTCAAACAAAGTTGTGAGTTCAAAGTATATATGGAGGAAAACGACAATCTATGCAATAGGAATAAAGAATTGATGAAGGCACTGCTTTACGACTAACCAAGAAATAAACAAGAGACAATAGCAACTGACCAGAAGGAATTGAACGATCAGGTTGCAAAGTATGCAAATCTGTTGAAACAAGAGCAAAGCTTAAAAGAAGAATGGGAACAAAAGTACATAGAAGACACAAATGAGCTTAGGAAACAACTCAAAGCTATTGAAGCAAAACTCTTGGTAATTTATAATAAAAATGCGCATCAAATAGTGAAAATTGGCAATGAGCTTCTCGCAGCTAAAGACGCGCTCCAGACAGCCCTTCATGAGGTTAAAGAAAATACTGAGCGAATTGTACAATTGGAAGCTCAAGTAGAACAGAAAGCAAACATCGGGACACCAATAGAGCCATAACCAGAGAATCCTACTGACGAGGTAGAGGTATGTCCTCTATCTCCCCCGATCTATCATTCTCCAATAAAAGAGCAGATAGCGGAACCATGTGATGATCATCCCATGCCATACACTGGAGAAATAGGTCAGAAGGAACGGGCACTATTGGTGTCCCGATGGATAGAAAATTTTGAAAATGAAGTCGTCAAAGTAATGAAAGATGCCAAAATTAAAGGAAAAGAGTTGGATACAATAATGAAGCCGTTCAATATTCCGTATGGGCTCTTGAAAGAGAAAACACGATAATATATAAAGAAGATCACACAAAAGAATCTAGATGAGCAGTTGTACTTCAAAGACAATACATTCAATTACAGTTTAGAAGAATTTTAAGCTGCACAACCTTTATGGAGAAGAAAATTTTTGGAGAAAAATCCTACTTTGCGGGTGCACTGGCAAGCAGGACCATATTTATTACATGTAAATCCTTCTTTTTGCCCAACACCACGTCGTAGAGAAGCATTCAAATTTTTGGATATGCAAAAGACTGGTGTACTCAATAAACAATGGCTGAATTACCCGCTACTTCCGAGTCCACCTCACAATTACTTACCGATTGAGGATTATATGGTGAAAATCATTGAATTTTGGCTACATCGATATGCAACAGTACCCGATCTAACTATCAAGATGACTAATAAAATCCTCAACATGATACTTACACTTTTGAAAGTGTTCAAACACGCAACATATACATTTTTAAATTTCATTTGCATTAACTAGGGACGAATATCCTTATTTTATATCTATCTGTTATGCCCGGCCGCCCAACCATCATGGCGTATTATTCAAGGCTCATGTTCTTACCAAGTCCATATATGCAAACCTTCGAGGAAGCATTTTTTACTAGATTTTTTGAAATTGATTCCGAGATTTTCTAAAAAATGTCAACGAATTTGAATGCTAGAATGCTGGCATATGAATTGAGTTTCTTCGCAGATCATAGGCAGCCACCACATGACGGTGTGAAAGCTGAACAATGGAAGCAACTACTGATACGTGAAGCTAATCTGCTTAATGAGATAGAGCAAACGGTTTACAGAACATACTCCCGTCGCATTCCAAAGCCTGTCGAGGACGACAGAGTTCACGAGGGGGGCAGTGTTGAAGGAGAGTCCAACAAAAAGAAGAGAAGAAGAAGACAAAGAAAGAAGCTTCACTAACGGTATTATATATGAAGACATATCTCTGCAGGAAGCCCCGTAGGGGCATGCAACACCCATCTCTACACAGAGCTCGTAGGGGCATACAACGGGGGAAGGCATGTAAGTGACAAGGGCGGATCAAGACCAACAAGTATCCATGAAGAAGTGCAAGAAGGTATCTAGCAGATCCTGATCCTTAAGAAGGTCCTTCAACATCTGGGTCTTCGAAAAGTCCAGATCAAAGACTGAAGGTCCACACCCTCATACCTTCCACTGGTTGCGTGCGTGGTAGCCGGACTTAACACAGCAACCCAGATATAAAAGGAGAGATTGGAAAATTATCCACGAGTTGTGTACGGTGAAAAGAGAAGAAGAGGCTACGACCAATGCAACAGGTCCCGAGTTATGATCTGTTCCTTGACCACTGGTAAAACTATATCATTACAAATTCCACAGAAGCGGGCAGTGGTCGACTACAGGCACATAACTAGAGACACAAAGCGAAGCCTATCAAGGGACAACAGAGACAAAGAGGGGAAGAGTGTTGTAGAGCTAGGAAGAGCAACGAGGTAGAGAAAAAGATGGGCCCAAAATTTTTCCGATTTGGACATTCTATTCTTGTATTTTAGCCATTTTGTAACATATTTTCCGATGTAAATGCACTAGAGGAGTCCTCTAGATGCATACCCATAGAGATTTGTATCTTACCCTTGTAAATTAGTAGGAAATTTGCCTTATAGTTAATAAAGTGCTAGTCTCTTGTGTGAAAGGACCATTTCTAGGGCACATGTATATAAGTCAATTTGTGACTCTTTGTAGGGACTTTTTTGCCATTGCGAGAATCAAGAGCACATATTTTCGAATTTGTGTCTTCTCCTCTCTGTACCTTCTTCTTTGTGAGCTTGCATGCATGTATGATGCTTGGAAAGAGTGCTTGGAAGTGTTGTCTATCCATGAAAGTGTTTGTTTACTGTTGGTAAGGTGTGTGCGAGGTGTAGGAAGATCAATCCCATGACTCAATATTCTGCTCATAACTTGAAGTTGAAGCATCAAGTTTGAGTGAAAAGATGACTATTGGATGCGTCCTCTCGAGAGCTTCGAAACGAACCCGCTATTCGCTATATTCGCAGTTTGGAGTTGAGAGAAAAGCTCGATTTACTGTTGATTGTTGCTCCAAATGTCGCGACACCATAACTGATTCCTGAAACTTGTTTGGAATAGATTTATGCTTACTTGCACTTTGCGAGAGTTCATTTGCATTGACCATCATTTGAATGCATGTCTTCATACACTCGGTAAGGTTTTGATACTCTTTGGATCGACAATTAAAGCGTGAGTCCCCACTATATGCACTTGATGGGGATTGAGGTATAGTCTCTTCCTCCACAAGTCCCTAAGTTGATATTTAGGTACACATGAGCTCTGAGCAAAACACTGAACACCTACATTCCCAAACTAGATGTTTCTTCACATTTATCTGATTTGATGCAAACTTTTGGGAATGATGTTCCAAAGCACTTGGTGGTTCTAAATGCATTAATGTGAAGCAAAAGGATTTTAGTAAGCATCCTAGAGATAACATGGCAAGTGTAGAATAGGTTTTGTGCAACACCAACTCATCTTTGGAGCATACCAATCCATCTCATCATTGTGGTATCACAACGACAACAAATCAACATGGGAGATGGATTTCCTTTATTCATAGACAAATTGGATCGAGATAACTACTCGGCTTGGTCACTTAGAATGGAAGCTTATCTTCAAGGGAGAAACCTCTATGGTTACATGTCTGGATCTGAGATGATGCCAATCCTCAGAAGCAAAGGACAACCAACTCAAGAAGAACAAGAGAGGTTAGTTGCATGGTGCTCGAAGGACGCTCTAACTAGGTCATATATTCTTAACTCAATCTCTGATTTTTTACTTCCACGCATCAGGAATTGCAAGAACTCACAAGAGACTTAAAATGCTCTTGAATCACTCTTCTCATCAAGTACCAAAGCTAGGAAAATCAACTATGGATGGAGTTCATTAGACTCAAGAAGGTGCCCAAGCAAAGTGTGATTGATTTTATCACCAAGATGAAGGACCTAGTAGATCAACCTAGGAGCATTGGAGTATTCGTTGATGAAGAGTAGATAGAAAGGCAAGTAATCAATGCAATAAGGGCAGATGAAAAATGGGAAGCTTTCACCACAGCCATGGACCTCTACATGGATATGCAGGTTCCTAATTTCAACACCTTCATGGGAAAATTGTTCACACATGAGGCTAAGCTTATGGAGAATGGAGACAACTCAAAAGGTAGTCAATCTACTGCCCTATATATAGACAAGAACATGAATAAAGATAGTAAAGGCAAGAGTAAGAAGTATGATGATGAAGGTAGTACCTCTCAAGAAAACTTTGCAGGTAGAGGTAGAGGCTTAAGAGGAAGAGGCAGAGGAGGAAGACAAGGGAGGGGGAGATCCCAAAGTTCCTCTCCATGGGCCATATGTGGCTTAACTAATCACATTACTGAGAATTGTTTCATGAATCCTAGAAATCAAAGAGGAAGATGTTAAAACAGAGGAGGCTATGGAAGCTCAAGAGGAAGATTCAACAACAACAATGGCTACAACAACTCATACAACAACAATAATTATCAAAGACGATATAGAACAAGAAGAGACTACAACAATTATATAGATGATCAAACTTAAGAGGATTCATTACTTCTAATGAACATGACCATGAAGCAAGGTAAAGTAGATGAACATGTATTCTATATAGACTCAGGTTGCTCAAATCATGTAGGAGGGAATGTAGCTCTACTCTAAGACCTAGAGGACCCAAGGAATAGACATGAAGTATAAAGAGAAGATGACACAAGGCATCCAGTGGAGAAGATAGGCAATGTGAAGACTTCAGATGGTAATATGAACCTATTGAGCAAGGTATTGTATGTGCCAACCATAACCAAAAACCTCATAAGTGTTTGTCAGATTGTTGAAAAAGGATTGCAAGTCAGATTCACAAAGAATGGAGCATTTGTTGAGGATCCACATCAGGGATTCAAGATGATAGCAAGAGGAGAAAAGTTGGGTAGATTATTTACATTTGAGCTCCAAGATACTAGGAACATTTCTCTATTCAAATATGGAAGTCAAACCTTGTCAGAATTCGAGATTTGGCACAAAAGGTTAGCTTATATAGGCAAAAGGGCTCTGAAGAAAAACAGTAGGGATCAGAGTGTGCGTGGTCTACCAAATATCTCCAAGCAAAGGGGGGACCAAGCAAGGAGCCATCTATCTCTAGATCTAGGCATTATGTGTCTTTCATTGATGTCTATAGTAGATGGACAGTACTATACTTCATGAAACATAAGGATGAAGTATTTTCATGCTTTAAGAAGTATCGTGCATTAGTAGAAAATCAAACAGGAAAGAATTTGAAGAGGCTAAGGTTAGATAGAGGGGGAGAATGTTTCTCCTGTGACTTTTATTCTCATCTCCAAAAGAGAGGAATCAAAAGAGAGATTACAACAATGTATACTCCAGAGCAAAATGGAGTGGAAAAAAGAAGAAATAGAACCATAGTTGAGGCTACAAGGTCAATGCTAAATGAGAAGAAGTTACCCAATTACCTATGGGCAGAGGCTGTGTCCACAACCACCTATCTAGACTCCCATCAAACACATTAGATGGGATGACACCATATGAAGCATGGAATGGAAGAAGACCTAGCCTTGATCCTTGCAGGATCTTTGGATGCATAACATATGCACACATACCTTCACAAATCAAAGGCAAATTGGATCCAAAGGTAGAGAAATGTATATTCATTGGTGTTGAGAAAAGGGGAACAACAAACCCTAACCGCCTCACATGGAAGTGAGAAGTTTCTCCAAGTTGGGGCAAAGAATGAGAGGAGAGGTTCACCCACGCTCATGGACCAATGGCAACAATGGCCAACGTCACAAGGAGCAAAGGGAAACATCCTCCCAACCATGCACACACACATGCAAATCCATACACCAAGATCATCGCCTTGCACACAAGGAAACAGGAGAGTAGCAAATGACACCTTCTTCCATTACCAAAATGGAGGCCAAGGCCATGGCCCAGGGACCTCCTTTACAAGAAGTGAGCCTCTATTTATAGGCTCTACATAATTCCCCATGTGCTCATTTGGAAAAGTCAAAAAGTAGCACATGGTCATATCTCTCTAGATTCTTCCTAACAACCCATTCTTAAAGAAATGAGCACGTGAGATTTCCTACGTGGGGATTTTGAATTTGTGCCAAAAAGCTACTTCATGGAAAAGGCTTCAATACTTTAGACTAGAGGAAATATTAAAAAGGGGTTTTAGGAGAGTGTTCATATGGACATCTCCTAATTTACAAAAAGAAGGTACTTTCATGAGGGATAAAGGATGCCATAGCATGAGAAAAATTATGGGCAACCCTTAGAGCAACACTCCTCCCCCTCCTAGACTTTGTCGTCCTCGACAAAGCTAAGAGAAGAGCATACATAGCTGAACCGACCCCAAGGTAGAGTCTTTCAAGTCTGAAAATCTTCAGGTCTTCAAAATCTGCAATTCTTCAGTCTACAAGGCTTCAAGCTGCAAGTCTTCAGTCTTTACTTCAAGCTGCACATCTTCAATCTTCGGAGCTGAGCGACACAATCCCCTTGGGGGGCAGTCAGCCCAGCATTCCTCCCACTCTATAGTCTTTGATACGGCTGGAAATGCCTTCAACAGAAACTCCCAAACCTGAAATGTCATACAAAAGAGCAAGTAGACTGCGTCTAGTAATGAGATAAACATTCACTTCAAATTTAGTTTCCACTTCAGGGACATCAAATCCTATAGGACTGGTTCTTCCAGAGACAAGTCCACATGGAGAGCTAGCAACTCCTGCCATCCAGCAATTAAAGTACCAAGAACCCAAGTAGGGGTCCCTTATATTTTTGCCATGTCACAAGCACTTTATCTAAATCATTTAGTTATGTGGACAACCACTGAGCAGAAAGTGAGCAAAAAATTCGGTTGTATTCTTTGCTCAGTAGACATGCTTGGTCAAGGGTTACAAAACCTTCGAATCATCAAGAGAAATTCTTGCAAATTATAGTGTCACATCATCTAGCAGGGGGAAGAACAATTAATGCAGCAGTTCAATAGGTGCAGGCTTGAAATGAAACACTTATTTCATCTAATCCAGCAATTACTAGTCTCAAGGCTAAGATGATGACTGGATCAAACACATCTGGAATGCGCGCCATCATTCACAAGAGAGCCTCTATCAGAGTCCAAAAGAATCAATGCTAAGTTCTGTGTGTGTTCATTGTGAAACCAGAGAATTTCTTCCCTGGCAAAAAACAATCACTCGGTACTTTGTGACTTTCAAAACAGGGATGAGTTCACACAGTGTCTCCTTCTGAACAAGATATCCTCAAGACAATCGTTAGATTCTTTATCTAAAATATTGAGCAGGCAACTTATCAAGCAAAAGATCATCAAGCCCTTGACACATAGAACTTAAATAGCCGTGAGTGCTACTCCTGAAATTCACCTGAAAGCAGAATAGCCAACAACATCGATGATTCATAAAACATGAGTAGTCAGAGCCTAGTTTCCTAAATGTCCAGGAGTTTCAATTCAGTCTTTAGATTATGTCTTAACCCAAGGTCATCGTCCATGGTCTTAATGGCATCTGATAATTCCACAGTCATCCAAGATCCACAATTTGAGTTATACATAGCCAAGTGATAATCATAAGAAAAGTCTGATTGTAGGGAAAAGGGGTTCGATCACCAAGTAAGGTGGCTACATAATCCTACCCAGGTCATACCTCCGCTCTGCACATCTGCAAGAACCTGTTTACTGCTTAAACATACAAAAAAAGATTGTGTCCAAGTTTAAGTAAAATTCTTATTACTGTGTTAATTACGCAGAATACCACTCCTAAACTGCTTTAATGCTGAAGATCCTAAACTGTGAGTGATCAGTGCAGAATATGCCACAATTCCTTACCATTGAAAGATATGCAAGATGAACCAGGTCAATTTCTTTTCTGAATTTATAAAGCATACACTTGCAATGTCAGTTAGAATCTTCAAACTGAGAGCCCAAATGGTGTGAACACTCACACTTTGTAATAACATGTGCAGCCAAGTGAGTCAACATAATGTAGTCTAAAGAGACACAATACCCCAACATAATGACTGTATAGAAGTGAAAACAGAACATTTATCATATGGCCATGGACATTTATCAGAAATAGTTATGGTAGTGGTCCTTTGAGAAGACAATTTTAGAACCTAGGAGCCTCCATCAACATTTCTACATGCCTATCACACTAATCATGTTGGACACCATCCACAAGGAGAACAATCACAATTACTCCAGCCTTCTTGAGTCCTGCACACTTTCCATGATAGATGCACAAATTATATATATGACATGCCTAAAGGAGTCAACGCTTTTTAAACCCATCATGTATATCTCTCCTTGGTGGAGTTTCACAACCTGTAACTCCAAGAATAATCAAACAACACATATGGCACTTGACATCAAAACAGCAAGAGCCCAAAAAGGTGTGAATATGTAAAGTTGCAGAATGAACTGAGCAACCAGGTGGATCACATTTTGTGCAATTAAAGCTTATAAAGAGGAGCTCCAAGCCTTATGACCATACAGAAGTTAAATCATATTAGGTCAATTATGAAATACAGTCACGAGCATTTATGAGAAATCCAGAAAACTCATGTTTCCTGTGTCTTGCAGGATCATTATCAACATGCATGGTTTTGCCTAATACTGGCCTCTAGTTCAGTTATTAATCATGGGGCTTATGCACAAGTGGGATTCTTTCTTATAGCCCTTCGGATTTCTGGAAGCAGGTTGGGAAGTGGACACAACTCATTGCTGCTTCAACTAGATAATGCCACAATCATCCTTTTCATGAACACGGGTGAATGCATGCAATCACCACAGACCATATGAAGAAAACAGCATGCCAAATTTGGCTTTCCCCCAGGTTTGCAATCACACAGAGAAATATAGATTTGAGCACAATAGAGTTCTTTCTCTTGAAGTTATTAAGAATGAAACCTAGATTTTTTAAAGGCTTTGTTCGAGGTGATTAAATCGCCAAATAGAACGCTTCTAACGAAATCATGGTGGGAGCATCTAGGAACCACTTCGATTCATCCTGTATAGCAATTGAGTTTATAAAACCTAAACACTCAGAGCTCATTTCCCTAGAAGTCGTACAGTTAGTCAATATTCATCAGGTATAATGGCTTCTAGCAATTCAAAAAATATCCAAGAACAAGTTTGGTTCATACACAGCCAAAACACAATCACAAGAAAAATATATGAGTGCAGAATTCAATCCCTAAGTAAGGTAGAATACCATCCCCACCATCAACCTCAATAGTGCAAGGAATCCGTGTAATCCATGAGACTTGCTTGGAGAAGTGAAAACAGATTAAATGTGCATAGGTAATCATTGAAAGTTCCTTGTAATATTTTCCCGTTATGTGTGAAACCAGAAAGTCGTTATGAAAATCATGTCCCATCATTGATTTAGAAAACGCAAGTAAGGCTGTTTTCTGATGCTAGAATGAGATTTTATCCAAAGGATGGTTGGGAGGGGTTCACACAACCCTAAACTCAAAATAATAGGGCCATTGGATCTATCCTGTATGTTCTTATATTGTCGGTAGGTATGGGAAATCTATGCAACGCCTGCCCTGTGCAATGGAGGCATGTGGGGAGGCATGGTTCAACCCATGCAACCGAGGAGATCAGAGGAAAACAACACATCGCATCCAAGACTTAGTAGAGGAAGCTACACCCATCGTAAGGTAGCCATAAGGACATTACTCAGAATCTATTGTTATGGAGATAGAGCCTTAGGCATAAGGTATCAACAAGATTCATGGGTTACAACGAGATTTTTCCAAGTGCAGAAAGAAAGATTTAGTTCAGTTACCAGCCTGGAATTAGTATGTACGGAATCAAGAGAACACTCTTTAAGAGATGCATGGTCTTTTCTTTCTCAAATCATGGTTTATCAACTAAAGAACTTATTCAATGAAATGCAAGAGACACGTCATGGCTTACTGGGAACATGAGAGAGTGTGGAGACTAGTTCATCCTGTTTTCATGAAAAAATGACAGTCAAGAATCCTGTTGAGACCCTCAAAGCATGGGCAAGAAGAACTTGAATTTGCATAGTCCAAAAAGAGGACATTCTTCACATAAAATCCTTTAGTAGCCCAAGGGAGAAGAACAGGGTAAAAAGGTTACTGACTTGAAAAGCCCCAATTTATGAAGACATAATGAGTTCTTGGAACACATCTCTAGGCATAATGGCAGTAACAAGTTGTCCAAAGTCCATGTACTTGTGAAAGGCGTGGCCATTCACGCTTATGCATATGTAAGCATAAACACCAGGTTTCCGAATCATGGTCCTGCAATTGTCCTTATGGTAAAAAAAATCAAACATTTTTTTGTCAATACACCAAAGATTAATACGAGTTTCGGCCAGTCATCGCATGGGAATGTGGTTGCAATCTCTGCATACAACCCTACACAATCACACATGAAACATTACAGCGTTGGTCATTCAGTTATAGGGAAACCAATTACTTCACATGTCTCTATCCGGGACATTCAGGGGAAATAATCAATGAATGAATCTAAGTCACTGAAAAAGAGACCATGAATCAGATTCACAAGAAAGACTCATTGAATGATGCTTACAAAGACCAGCATGTGGTGAGATTTGAACTAAAAAACCGTCACATATACTCAGAGGAATGACTAAAAAACAGGAGCCTCACAACATCCTACCACCCAATAGGTGCCAGGAGTTATTTCTGTAGCCAATTTTTGAAGCATGCACAATAAACATTATAATGTACATGAGATAGATGCTACATTAATCTTTTAGCTGCCTGCCTCCATGAACAAGTAGTCAAAGCAAGGTAAGAGAAGAGGCACATTGATGCATGAAACCCCATACCACTTCAGCATATCTATTTTGAGTGGTCCTTCCGGGCAGCCAATGTCATAAGCATAGGCATCTGCCCTTTGAAACAGATAAGTGGAGAAGCTGGAGACTTCCAACCCAAGGATGCAGAATTTGATGACACAAGGCACCCTGAAGCAGATCCTATATCATAGACACGGTTGGAGGGCATATAGTTGGACATGCCATAGCTTGGACGGCGACCTGCAAGGATGAAACAGAAGGGAAAATCGAGAAAGACACCAAATGCAACATCTTCCAGCATGGCGAGAGACATGGGGTTGAGCAGAATAGACAAGTTTGGTAGAGTGTGAAGAAGAATCCCTCTGGGATGAGGTCGAGGGGACAAAGACCCAGATGGAGCGAAAAATATCATAGAGAGTGATCCGAATGCTCAACCCTAAAGGAGAAAGAGAGGCGCACAGGGAGCTGAACTCCCGCACACGAGAGCAACCATCGGTCATGCAGGGGAACACCAACAGACATAAAACAAGCTTGAGTTTTTTCAACGCAAGAATTTGAATGCACACATCTACGTCTCCACAGAGCAGAAGGTGTGGAAGGAGCCAAGTCCCGACACAAGGATCACAAAGACTCAACTTACAGAAATGAGCCGTAAAGGGTCTACAGAAAGCAAGGTTCAACCCATTCTTCCACCTACCGGAGCCGGAATCGACCCATAGGAATTTTGTTTTGAGTAGCTTGTGATGCCAAGAACTTGCCCACCTGAGCCATCCATATAAAAATGTTGAGCCAAGAACCTGGGTGAACACGAAGGTGTAGCAGACATGCCATATGCAGTAGCCAAAATACACCATAAACAGCAACAGTCGAGTTGCCAAGGAGGGACATACTGTGGGATGGATCGAGAGAGGGGAAAGGAGGGAGAGGAAGCTTCCTCCCCCCCTTTCACACGCAATGGAGTGGAGCAGGAAAGAGGCCCAAACCAGTACTAAAAAAAAAAGACATCATCTATTCTTCCCACGCAAGTTGAGAGGATGGAGGAGCACACACAGAGCTCCAATCCGCCATAGCCCTAAGCTCGCGACAAAAAGAAGTATGGACAGAGTAATCGTACCCCCCAAATACCTCATACACTTCAATATGGCATTAATGCTCCACCAACACTTCTCGGTGAGACAACCAACTAGGAGAAAGAATTTACCCTCCAGCTCACTCACATTCGTGACTTAAATGTCACATGTGTGACTTCAACTAAATTCTTGAAGTGAGCGAAGACCCTCTTCCGGCTTGCAAATGGTAACATTCATGATTTTAAACTTCAGACTATTACTGGGAGATGGAATTATTCAGGGGAGGAGAGAGAAGAGGCAAAGAGAGAATGTACCCCATCCCCCCATTCAAGGCCATCACTGAGAAAGAGGTGGCAGTGGTGGAGAGTGATGCCAAGTGAATGTGTGGAAATGTGTGTATGTGAGAAGAGGTGAGAGAGAGAGGAGGGTTAGAGGATATTTTCATGCAACAAACAAAAATAAAGAACTAAACTACTCAAAAATTAACAAATGAAAGGTACCCTAGGCCAACCGAAGGCCACACGTATTCATCCTCCTCCAAGTGTCAAGGTGCATCTCACAAAGTATGGACACGCAAACTTGGAAAAACCAACGGCTAAAGGCCGACGTCCCCAGCAACGGCGCCAAATTGTTGAGAAAAGGGGAACAACAAACCCTAACCGCCTCACATGGAAGTGAGAAGTTTCTCCAAGTTGGGGCAAAGAATGAGAGGAGAGGTTCACCCACGCTCATGGACCAATGGCAACAATGGCCAACGTCACAAGGAGCAAAGGGAAACATCCTCCCAACCATGCACACACACATGCAAATCCATACACCAAGATCATCGCCTTGCACACAAGGAAACAGGAGAGTAGCAAATGACACCTTCTTCCATTACCAAAATGGAGGCCAAGGCCATGGCCCAGGGACCTCCTTTACAAGAAGTGAGCCTCTATTTATAGGCTCTACATAATTCCCCATGTGCTCATTTGGAAAAGTCAAAAAGTAGCACATGGTCATATCTCTCTAGATTCTTCCTAACAACCCATTCTTAAAGAAATGAGCGCGTGAGATTTCCTACGTGGGGATTTTGAATTTGTGCCAAAAAGCTACTTCATGGAAAAGGCTTCAATACTTTAGACTAGAGGAAATATTAAAAAGGGATTTTAGGAGAGTGTTCATATGGACATCTCCTAATTTACAAAAAGAAGGTACTTTCATGAGGGATAAAGGATGCCATAGCATGAGAAAAATTATGGGCAACCCTTAGAGCAACAATTGGCTATGAACTTAATCAAAAAGGTTATAGATTATGTAGTCCTAGCAATAAAGGGTTCATTGTTAGTAGAGATGTTGTGGTTTGAAGATGATTTCAAGAAAATCAAACTTCCCTATGACCTAGACGAAGACTTTCCAACATTATCAAAGAGGAATGAGCATATACATGAAGAAGCAAGTGATTTTGATGGTGATCAGAAGACTCCAAGAAGAGAAATCAATTCTTGGAGCTCCAAAGGAAAAGCTAAAGTGCAGGAGTTGAGAGACGTTGTAGAATCATCTCAACAAACTATAAGGAGGTCTACTAGAGAGAAAAGGAAGCCAGAAAGGTATGGTCATGACACCTCCTTGGTCACTAAGCATTCTGCTTATATTCCTCAGGATACAAACTCAGAAGAACCATCAACATATGAAGAGACCAAGAAGAAGCCAAAATTGAGAGATACCATGGAAGAAGAGATAGAAGACCTACAAGAGAATCAAACTTGGGAATTGTTTCCCAAGAAACCATCTATAAAGGTCATTAGATCAAGGTGGATCAACAAGGTAAAGAAGAATTCTGATGGATCAATTAACAAACAGAACGCAAGTCTTGTAGACAAAAGGTTTTCTCAAACCCAAGGTATTGATAATGAAGAGACATTCTCACGTATGTCAAAAATGCCTACAATTAGAGTACTTATGAATGTAGCATCTTCCACGAAATATCTATCAAATGGATGTTAGAAATGCTTTTTTTAATGGTTGGATTTTAGAGGAGGTATACGTGGCTCAACCTCTTAGCTTTGAAGATCAATCATATCCAGAATATGTATGCAGGTTGAAGAAAGCCTTGTATGGCTTGAAGCAAGCTCCTAGGGCTTGGAATCATAGATTGGTAACTTATTTGTAGGATTAAGGATTTATGGTGAGCAAGGCATATCCTTCCCTCTTCATAAAGAGGAACCATTCAGAGGTCATATACCTTTGTGTATATGTGGATGATATAATCATCACATGTGATGATGCAGATGGAATCAAGAGGATCAAAGCTCAGATGAAAGAGGAATTCAAGATCACTGATCTTGGCCTTCTCACATACTTTATAGGTTTGGAAGTGGTGTATACAGAGAAAGGTATGTTCCTAACTCAGAGAGAGTACATTGGAGGTATGCTTGCCAAGTTCAAACTTGAAAATACAAAGGTTGTAGGTACACGCATGAAGGTAAATCAGAAGCTAAGTTCTCATAAAGGAGAGCTGATTGAAGATGTGACTAGTTACCAAAGCTTAATTGGAAGGAGCATAAATAGAGGTGACTTAGTCATAGGGTAAATGTGTTCCTTCTGAGAGACTTTGGGCTACATCATTGAGCACACATTGAGCTCAACCCATGTTTGAGTAGTGCACTAAACTTCCCTTGCACCATATATTGTTCATTAGCATATACAATTTGATACAATTCTTCAAGTTCATCTCTACCTACTTTTCTCTATTGCATCTTTGTCATTTTAGTGATTTTGCATAAATGATCTCTCTATGTCTACTCAATCATTTTCTTCAACTTAACTTGGGTTAGTAAGGCCTACTACTGGAATATCAATTTTCATCACATTTGATTTAGGGGATCTTGGGATATGAATCATAGAAGGTGACTATGTCTACACACCTTCTAGTTCTTGAAATGTCGGGATGACCCTTCCGAATTGCTAAATTTAGTTATCAGTGTATGATGCCTATAAATTCCTGAAATAACTTGATTTAGTTAGCTACACTCTCTATTTATATGTGTGCAAAATCTTACTGGTCGATTCAAACAAAGTTGTGAGTTCAAAGTATATATGGAGGAAAACGACAATCTACGCAATAGGAATAAAGAACTGATGAAGGCACTGCTTTACGACCAACCAATAAATAAACAAGAGACAATAACAACTGACCAGAAGGAATTGAATGATCAGGTTGCAAAGTATGCAAATCTGTTGAAACAAGAGCAAAGCTTAAAAGAAGAATGGGAACAAAAGTACATACAGGACACAAATGAGCTTAGGAAACAGCTCAAAGCTATTGAAGCAAAACTCTTGGTAATTTACAATGAAAATGCAGATCAAATAGTGAAAATCGGCAATGAGCTTCTCGCGGCTAAAGACGCGCTCCAGACGGCCCTTCATGAGGTTAAAGAAAAGACTGAGCGTATTGTACAATTGGAAGCTCAAGTTGAACAAAAGCAAACATCGGGACACCAGTAGAGCCACAACCAGAGAATCCTACTGACGAGGTAGAGGTATGTCCTCTATCTCCCCTGATCTATCATTGTCCAATAAAAGAGCAAATAGCGGAACCATGTGATGATCATCCCATGCCATACACTGCAGAAATAGTTCAGAAGGAACCGGCACTATTGGTGTCCCGATTGATAGAAAATTTTGAAAATGAAGTCGTCAAAGTAATGAAAGACGCCAAAATTAAAGGAAAAGAGTTGGATACAATAATGAAGCTGTTCAATATTCCGTATGGGCTCTTGAAAGAGAAAACACGATAATATATAAAGAAGATCACACAAAAGGATCCAGATGAGCAGTTGTACTTCAAAGACAATACACTCAATTACAGTCAAGAAGAATTTGAAGCTGCACAACCTTTATGGAGAAGAAAATTTTTGGAGAAAAATCCTACTTTGCGGGAGCACTGGCAAGCAGCACCATATTTATTACATGTAAATCCTTCTTTTTGCCCAACACCACGTCGTAGAGAAGCATTCAAATTTTTGGATATGCAAAAGACTGGTGTACTCAATAAACAATGGATGAATTACCCGCTACTTCCGAGTCCACCTCACAATTACTTACCGATTGAGGATTATATGGTGAAAATCATTGAATTTTGGCTACATCGATATGCAACAATACCCGATCTAACTATCAAGATGACTAATAAAATCCTCAACATGATACTTACACTTTTGAACGTGTTCAAACACGCAACATATACATTTTTAAATTTCATTGGCATTAACTAGGGCACGAATATCCTTATTTTATATCTATCTATTATGCCCAGCCGCCCAACCATCATGGCGTATTATTCAAGGCTCATATTCTTACCAAGTCCATATATGCAAACCTTCGAGGAAGCATTTTTTACTGGATTTTTTGAAATTGATACTAGAGTACACATGATATGATACTAGAATGGATCATGATACACGATACACTTTCATATTGACGATACACCTTACATAGACATTTGTGATTGTTGGAAGCAGTCAGAGGCACAGACGACGTGGAAGCATGTAAAGACGGAGCAGGGAGCCAGTCGGATCATTTTTTCAAACAACTATGTTTTTATTACCTCTTCAAACGTCCAACAGTGATTTTCATCACTCTTGTAACATATGTAATATAGACAAAATCCCATTTTCTAATTCATAGCTCCATTTTGTGCAAGCCGAGGAGTCCTCGAGCTTGAGGAGCTTAGGTAGAATGCGTGTACCAATTTTCGTTATTTTTAGACATCGTTTACCCTTCCAAATAGCCTCTAGGACCTATTTTTTAACTATGCCGATCACTAGATGTGAAACCGGTCAAAACTAGTCTAGAAACTATAAAAAGAGCTAGAGAGCTCATTTTTGAGGTTAGCTTGTTGGAGTTTAGAGTTCTTTTGAGCTTGTAATAGTGTTCTTGAGTAATAGAGCTAATTTCCCACCTTCCATTGTGTCTTGCTTGTCTCTTCGTAGTGTGTGTGTATGTGTGTGTGCATTTCTATGCTTCTCACCTTCATTCTCACTTCATCTCACATTCACGATCTTCATATCACTCCTATCTCTTCCGCGGATTGACATTAAGGAGGTGGAGCTTCTTAACGTGGTTCTCACCATTGTGCTAGAGCAACACCAAATTTGGCGCCGTTGCCGGGGATCGAGTCTAGGACGAATGTGTGATGGTAAGAGTATAGCAAGAAGTGGCGTTGGAAGGTAAAAATTTCAGTTTTTGTTGTTATTTATACTTAGTTTTTAGTGTTTTTCACCTCCCCCACACTCCATCTTCATCATCGCATCATCATCTTCATCTCCAAAAAAAATCAGAAAATTCACCATATCCACCCATTCACCTCATTTCCCCTCATTTGTGCATGCGAGAGAGCGAGAGAGAACTTTTGTGCTTGTGTGTGCTGGTGTTTTCTTGAGTTTTCTTGCAGGTACAGAGCTCCAGTGCATCAGGAAAGCTTGGAAAAGGTAAAATTTTACTCTCTGTCAAAGATCTGCCGAGTGTGGCGGACCATCGCGATGGTCTGCAACCTTCGGAATTCGAGGTAGGCGACCACACCACGAGGTAGGTGACCACACCACGAGGTAGGCGACCCTTGCGCATCTACGAATCCACAAGCGCATCTCAAAAATTCATACTTTGGTGGACCATCGCGATTGGCTCAGACCATCGCGATTGTGTCGCACCATCGCGATAGGCTCACGCCATCGCGACGGCTCGGCCGGACCATCGCGACGGTCTCGGACCATCGCGACGGTTCACTTGAGCCATCGCGACGGTCCACTTGGACCATCGCGATTGTTCAACTGACCTTGGGCCATCGCGATTGGCCCATGCCATCGCCACGACGGTGCCACGTGTCAAGATAGACCACCGTGACGGTTCATTTTTTCGGACCATCGCGACAGCCCAAAATCGGACCATCGCGATTGGCTCATGCCATCGCACTTGTGACCATCGCGACGGTTCACTTCGGACCATCGCGACTGTCCACCTTTGACCGTTGACCCACACCATCGCGATTGTCCGCCTGATCACGCCATCGCGACGGTTCGACCTCACGCCATCGCGACGGTTCGACCTCACGCCATCGCGATCGTTCACTTCGGGCCATCGCGACGGTTCACCTTTTCGCACCATAGCGACTGTCCAAACTCCACGCCATCGCGACGGTTCGCTTGGACCATCGCGACGGTCTCAGACCATCGCGATTGTGCACCCCCATCGCAAATTTAGGGTTCCATTTTTTGACCAATTTTGGGGGTATTTTTGAGAAATTTTTGGACCATTAGACTCATAGGAGACCCCTTAGCTCATATTGGAAGGAAAACCTGATTGTCAGTTTTTACCCCCCCAGGGCCTGAGCGATCATAACTTTTTCATCCGAAGTCCGTTTTTTGAGCTTAATAGCTCATTAGAAAGCTCTTGACGAGTACTATTTTTAGATAAGCTATTTTGAGGTTGACCTAGTTTGGGACTAGAAAGCCAGGGGGCAAAGCATTGAAAAGTTGGGCAAAAGGGAAGGGACTTAAAAGGTGTATGTACTTAAGTGCTTGATCATCCAACTGTGAATTGGTCTAATATTGGATTCTTCCAGGTCTAGCAAGGGCAATCAAAGACAACCAAAGCAAGGCAGTGAAGGGCACAAAGCTTGGGAAGCGCGGCTTCTTGGGCATTAGAGCAACTAGAGAAAGCTGACTCGAGGTTGGAAGATTACTCAACCCCCTCAGTCAATTCTTAGCTTAGGATAAACGTTAGCATTGTGGATTAAGATGATAGGAACGCCTCAAGTTCAAGATATTTAATTCTTTCAAGTTCAAGACTAAAGTAAAGGTGTGTGTGACGAAAACCTAAAGGAAAGAACCTCAGTCTGACGAAACGAGAACTCAAAATTATCACGGAAAGTCGAATTCCTGACGCATACATTAAGACAAGAATCTAAAGAAATCTAAAAAGAATCAAGAAAGTAATAACAAAGAATCGGTGACGATCTGAGCGTGTACTGAGTGTGCAAGGAAGAAAATTAATGAACCTTAGATCGGGCAAACATATAGGTAAGTCGGACCGACGAAGCCTTAGATCATCAGAGGCAAGTGTAAGAACTACTGCACGATCGTGGGCTCAACAATTGAACACTAGTTATCCCTACGAGAGCTCAGATACTAGTGATTCAGAAATGGCATTTAGCATAGAAAGACCAGAAGGAGGGTCGAATGTAGCATACTTAGAAAAACCTGAAGGACCCTATAGAACGCAATTAGAGTTTCTCCGAACCAACCGTCTAGGTGCTCGCATCTATGAGGATGGTTTGCGAAGGCAAGTGGTACAACTGCACAACCCTGATCAACCCATTGGATTGGAACGTCCAGTGGTGAAATTCGAGAGAGACGCGTACATAGACAAAGAAGGAACGATGTACATCTTAAGTACGCAGCCAAACAATACCAACGAGTTTGGCGTGATTCAACCAGAGACGGAAGCAAAACCTCAAGGAAAAGAAACATTAGAAGAGCCTAGAACACCCAGAGGGAAATCTGTACTGACACGAGTACTAATCCCAGAATGGATCCCTCAGGATAACAGAAGCATAGAGTTGTTTGTAAATAAAGAAACGGATGAAGTCTTTTGGAGATACAAAACAGAACTACTTAGTGAGGTAGGTATCATCACTATATACGAGTTCAAGGACCCGGATACACCTGGAAAGGTTGTATACCTGGATGAGACTTCAGAAAGAGTCTTTGTGGTACCCGACCGCGCTAAAGACACATACACATGGAGAGGAGACTTGGTATTCCCTCCATCTAGAACGAACATGAATACAAGTCCACAAGGGGCAGGAACATCCTCGGCCCATGGAAATCAAAGAGAGGGAAATAAAGAGAGACCAGAAGTAAGCTTCACTCATCCCATAGGGAGAGATAGAACAACCACAGACACTAATAGAGTGGATAGACAAAGAGATCATGGAATACCAGGTGGTAGAGATGATTTTCCTCTACCTAGACCACGTGAACACGCCAGAATATTGAGACCCACTCAGTTAGTGAAATCAATGAAGAATTATTTTGATGGGACAGGAGATCCCTATGACCACGTTGCAGAATTCAAGCAAGTACTAAGAGCCGAACAAGTTGAAGACATGTTCACGCAATACAACGCATTTGGACTAACGTTAAAGAATACCGCTTTAACTTGGTTCCAACCATTGCAACAAAGGCAATTTAGGGACATCCATCACTTTTTAGAGTCATTCATCACTGAATTCTCTAAAAGTGGGGTTAGACATGATACGTCTTCGTTGATTCATAGCTTTAAACAGACCCCTCAAGAAACAGTTAGACTCGCAGGACGTAGGTTTAGACAATATCTTGAACGATGTCCAATGCAAGAGCACAAGCTAAGCAAGTGTCATTGTTTCTAGATGGCTTGTTGAGCTCTAAACTACGCTCCTACGTGTACCTAAAGGAACCCAGAACGCTAGAGCAATGTGTGAGAATATGCATAGACATTGAAGACAACTTAGGAGACGAGTTGGAGCTTTCAAAGGTCTATAAGGACTCAGACTGTTCATCTCTAGCATCCACGAAATTGTCTAGCTCAATAGAAGACCTAGCAGAAAAAGTGGCCCAGAAACTAGGAGTTTCTAGTAAACCTAGGGTGCTAACAAACAAGCGTTGTTACACCTGTGGTGGTGATCATATGGCAAATGTGTGTCCCAATGCACCACTAACTCAAGCCAACCCTAGTGGCCGATACTGTACAATTGAGAGAAGATACACGAATCATACGGCTCAGGACTGCCCATACAACAAACAAACCGTGAGACAGAACTATCCGCAAGCATACCAGCATCCAGGTAGGTATCAAGGCCAATACAATGCTCAGCCTTATTACTATAGGCCTCCTCAGAACTACCCATACCAGGCTCAACAGAGACCTCAACCTGTCTTAGCTCAGCAGCCACCCCCACCAGCGAATGTCATCTCAGTCAAATACGCTGCTGCAGAAGAGAACCTAAGTAGGGCCTTAGTGCCTTCTTCACCTTTGATCACAGAGAGTGACCCACACTCAAAAAGTTTCGACTCCACGCATGTCGATAGTCCACCCGCATATTACACAGAGTCACCAGAACACGTGGAGACATATCATTACGATAGCCCACCAGTGGAACCTAGTTGGGAGCCCGACTATGCTAATGTGATGTACACAAACCCAAATCCACGGCCCCAATTAAGACAACAGAGACCACAGGGCCCTAGAGGACCATGCTTTAGGTGCCAAGGAGATCATTTCATAAAGGAGTGTCCACACCCCCCGATAGCAGGACAATCACAGTACTATAACATCCAAGGCTTTTGTGCTGATTGTGGCAAAGAGCATATAATCAAAGATTGTCCTAAGAACCCTGTTAATGCTCCAAATGTGACACCGATCAACGTGATAGGTATTGTAAATAACGCAGATGGATCCAACCCTACATACGTGCCTATCCAAGCTATAACAAGAGCCCAGGCGCTCTTACAGAACCAAAAGCTTAATCAAGAGAAAGTAGCCGAAACCAGTGAAGTTGCAGAATCTAGCAGTAAAAAGACAAAATCTTGGAAAGATTCTAGAGAAAGAATTAAGAGAAAATGGAGTAAAAAGATAACGGAATTGGAAGGAAGTTTAAAGGAATCTAGAGCCAAAATCCAAGAATTGACTTCACAGGAATTGAATCAAGAGAATCCAGCTCAGAAATCAGGATCAGTTTTAGCGGAACCCATACCCGAAAATCTAGACATGATGTTTCGTGCATATCAGGCTAGATTAAAAGAGGGACCTCAGGTAGCTGAAATGAGCAAAAACTACCCTCGAGCTGATCTAGAAATTGAGAGAACTAAACTTTGCATGAAGATGGTAGAATTAGCACAAGCTTTGTTCGAAGCCTCTAGATATCTTAATTGGAATAACATGGCAAAACCGGAGTTACACTTTCAAGGACTAATGGAGAGGCTAGAATACTTGATAGAAAGCAAAGAGAAAAAGGATCAGCATAGGAACCCTATTGTCCCAGAGACACAGGAAAGGAATGCACCATCCCTGTCTCGAGTACCCAATACAGAAAGTCAAGACAATTTGTCTTCTATACATAAATATTCACATGAATTTTTGAGAGAAATACAAGAAGAGAAATGGAGAAAAGAACAAGGAACCCATCCTCCTATACAAGAAATAGATGACTTGCAGGAACAATTTCCCCAAGACATTCCCTCTATATACGATGATGTAGAGGAAGAACAACTGAGTGAACACACAAGATTTGAATCTAATTCTTTACAAGAATTACCTCAGTTCACAGGACCTTGGGAAGCAAAGTCTATTAGTATGAGAGCACCCACGATAATAGTGAGGAATGAAGAATCAGTAATCCCTAGAAACACGGAAGTGATCAAGAATACTAAGGTACAGTGTAATCTCACTCTAGAGGAGTTGTTAAAGGTAAAACCAGAATTGTGGAAACATGTAGCAAATCAATTCCCCGAGCTTGCTACTACTCCCTCACCAATAGGATCACAAGATAAGGTACCAGAGATACCCGTAGAAAAGATTGGAGATGTGAGCGAAGGAGAGGAAGGTAACACTTATCTTCCGATAACCCATCAGGGCTACACCACGAAAGCCATCTTAGATTCAGGAGCCGGAGTAGCCATAGCTACCACCGCTTTATGGAAACGTTGGGGTAAGCCAGCACTCAAACCTACCAGGATGAAGCTACAAATGGCTGACGGACACATAGAGAAACCATTAGGCTTACTAGAAGGCATATCTCTCACCACTTGTGGTGTAGAATTTGAGCATACCTTTGCCATTTGTGACTTTGCAAAAAACCATGCTTATGAGATGATATTGGGACGACCATTCATGCGTCAGTTGCAAATTGTACAAGATTGGGGAACTAATTCTTTGTACTTGCAACATTTAGGAGTGACTACCAAAGTCAATCTTAAAGACTATTCACATAGAGACGTACCCCCAATACAATGGAATACCATCCATAAGACACCAGTAGAGACGGAATCCGTGCACTCATTAGAATCAGATCCTTCTTGGTTGCACGAGGATACTCATTTATGGATGTGTAAAGTAGCCAAACAAGAGGAAGAAAGGTTAGAAGCTAGGACCTTAGGTGCAGAACAACATCCACGAACCCTACAAGATCCAGCCTATGCACCGGTAGTATTCCCAGACGAAGAGTTTGAACCCCATGGTTGGGCAAAAATCCTAGCAACCATGGATGTAGCCATCAATGAAGAACAATGGACACCCCACTGTGACGAGGATGGCTATGACATTTCAGTTTTCACGATAGAGCCAATCATGTGCGATGCGATTTTAGAAGAGTGTGAACCTAACACTGATACATTTGAGGATGCAAGTGATTTTGATTTAGAATCAATTATCATGGACTCCATTTGCATCAGAGGAAGAATATTTCTACGAAGTAGAGACTCACCCTCAGAGACATGAGGAAATTACGAATGAGCTGAGGTTAGCCACGGAAGTGACTACTAAGAGTGAAGGCAAGAAAAGAAAGAAGAAAGAAACCATGTCAGAAAAAGAAGAATCTTTGTTTGAAGTACCCGAGAACTTCAAGAAATATGAAATTGAAGATAGAAGAATCATGGTACGAATGCCTAATAGAAAGGCGAATGACGGACAAGTATATGATAACCGCGAGAAAACCAAGAAAATAATCGTAGCCATAGAAGGAGAGGAAGAAAAATGCACATACATAGGGCATGATTTGACAACTGAAGAAGAAGAAGAGCTAGTTGCCCTATTACGCGAATACAGAGATGTTTTTGCGTGGAGTTACAAAGATTTAAAAGGAGTAGATCCAAACATATGTTCTCATAGAATCCCAATGACTCCAGATGCAAAACCGACAAAACAGAAACCGTACACGTACAATGATAACTACGCTGCGAAGATTAAAGAGGAGATAGATCGTTTGATAGAAGCAGGATTCATTTACGAAATTGAGCATACCGAATGGGTATCCCCCATTGTGGTAGTGCCCAAGAAGAATGGAAAATTGCGTGTGTGTATTAACCTTAAAAAGGTTAATGCCGCAACGATTAGAGATAGTTATCCTCTTCCTATCACAGAACATCTATTGGAAAGAGTTGCGGGCAAGGAAGTTTACAGCTTTCTTGATGGATTTTCAGGCTATAATCAAGTAGCTATTGCTCCAGAAGACCAACACAAGACGGCTTTTGCCACCGAATGGGGCATATTTGCATTTCGCGTGATGCCATTTGGCTTAACAAATGCACCCGCCACTTTCCAGCGACTCATGTGTCATGTTTTTAAGGAATTTTTACGCAAGAGCTTAGAAGTTTATGTCGATGACCTATGTGCTCATTCAAATGTAAGACAGAGGCATATCCCAGAGCTAAGACAAATATTTGACAAATGTCGAGAATATCAGGTTTGTTTGAACCCCGAAAAATGCGTTTTCATGGTCAAACAAGGCAAAATTCTAGGACACATTGTGTCAAAAAATGGAATCTCTACGGATGAAGAAAAGGTGAAGGTAATTGCAGATCTACCTAGGCCGACGAACATCAAAGAGGTACAAGCATTTATGGGCCATTGCGGTTATTATAGGAGATTCATACACATGTATGCAATCATAGCCAAGCCTTTGTACTCTCTTTTAACCAATTTTGAATGGAGAGATGAATGTGAAAATTCATTCAACGAACTTAAACGACGCTTGTGCTCAGCACCTATATTGACTACCCCAGATTGGAGTAAGCCATTCCATGTACATGTGGATGCATCCAATTATGCCATAGGATGTGTGTTAGCACAACCCACGAGTGAAGGTAACATAGATCTCCCCATAGATTACGCGAGCAGACAATTGAACGCAGCAGAAAGAAATTACACCACGACGGAACGAGAAGGATTAGGGATGATCTACGCAGTCAAGAAGTTTAGGCACTACTTGCTGGCCAACAAATTCAAGTTCTTTACAGATCATCAAGCCCTATTGTACTTAGTCAACAAACCATGTAACACGGGACGACTAATACGTTGGTTTCTATTACTCATGGAGTACGATTTTGAAGTGGTAGTGCGAAAAGGAAAGACACATCTTAGAGCTGACCACCTTTCAAGATTAACATCAGGAGAAGCTCCTCAAGGAGTAATGGATGATCTACCAGATGCGTATTTATTTAATCTTGAGATAGCACCAGAATGGGCTAAGTCTATAGTCCCTATCCTGATATACGGACCCAAGAACCCTAGGATAAAGATCAGAGAAGGAGAGATTACCAAGTCTCAGAGATACCAAATCATAGCAGGAAGCATATATAAACAGGATAATCAAAAGATTCTTGCTTGTTGTGTAGATGAATCAGAACATGCAAATTGGTTGCAATTAGCACACGTAGGTGCATTAAAGCAACATCATTCGAAACATCGAACATTACAGACTCTGCATAGACTAGGAGTATATTGGCCTTCAATGGAAGCAGATGTCTACAAGTTGTGTAAAGAATGCCATGTTTGTTGTGAAAGACCACTAGTAGAGCATGCTACGTTATATCATGTGTCTCTCACACCAGACTGGAGTGAACCTTTAGTGACATACTTGAGGACGAACACATTCCCTCAAGGCATGACCTTAGCTCGGCAACGCAGTCTAGAGCGGGAAGCTCAAGATTACTCACTTATTGGCGATAACCTATACAAAAGAGGACGAGATGGATATCTAAGACAATGTGTTCATGAGAGCGATTATCTGAGCATACTAGAGACCGCACACCAAGGTGTTGCAGGAGGTCATTTTGGACCCGATAGGATAGTCAAAGCCATCCTTTTTGCAGGATTATGGTGGCCCACTCTTCACATGGATGCGCATACCTATGTAAAGAGATGTGATGTGTGCCAAAGAACTCAGTTTCCAACGCGCAGAGATGAAATGCCATTGAAACCCATGATGGGCGGACGTGCATTTTCTAAGTGGGGTATAGACTTTGTAGGACCCATTAACCCCCCTGCAAAAGGTACACATGCGGAATACATTATTGTTGCGACAGATTATCTTACGAAATGGGTAGAGGCAAAAGCCACGAAAAAGAATGATGCACACACAACTGCAAAATTCTTATTTGAGAATGTCTTTACAAGATATGGACTGCCTATAGAGTTAGTGAGCGATCGAGGCACTCACTTTCTAAACCAAGTCATTGAATATTTGTTACAGGATTTTATGGTGATTCACAAGAAATCCGCACCATATCATCCTCAGGCCAATGGTCAGGCTGAAAGCACTAATAAGATCCTTTGTAACGTACTGACGAAACTCGTGAACAACAAACGCTCAGATTGGGACAAACAGTTGCACCACGCTGTTTGGGCATATCGAGTGGCCTACAAGACCGTACTCAATGCAACTCCCTTTCAGATGGTTTTTGGTCAGAATGCTGTGCTTCCTTTGGACTTCTTGATACCGACCCTTAAGGTTGCACAAGAACATCAGTGGACCGGCCATGAATTATCAACAAGAATAATGGACTTGGAACGATTAGGAGAAACCAGACTAAAAGCAGCAGCAGGAATATATGCAGCGAAGAAGCGACAGAAAGCGTATTTTGATGCACATGTGAAAGATAAAGGTCTAAAAGAAGGAGATTTAGTTCTAGTATATACGTTAAAGCAACACGCACGTAAGTTAGAAAAGCGAGGTTATGGACCTATGATCATTAACAGACTCTCAACAAGTGGAGCAGTACAGTTAGCCACTTTAGAAGGAGATATAATGCCTAATTATATTAGTGGCTGTAGAGTCAGGTTGTATCAGGAACCTCTTACTGAGGATATGCTTGGACGACTCACGTTAGCAAAGAAGCGTAAGGAGGAAGAAAATAGAATACGAGCGGAAGCTCAGGCAGAAGCAATAGAACGCATTAAGCGCATGAAGCTAAGAAGACAAGGACTAGGGAGAGAACATTATAACCATCTGGAAACTACACCCAGATATCCCATGGCCATGTGTCAAGTAAAGTCAACCACTCATCCTAGTATAGTGGACAGGAGACCATTCATTACAGTTAAGCTAGAGCACGGCAACCCTGGCCAAGAGCTCAGGGCTTTAATTGACTCAGGTGCTGCGACTAGTGCGATTAGATGGTCCCACTATAAGGATTCAGGAATAGAAATGCGGCCAATTGAGGCATACCTCATAGGGCTAGGAGGCATGGAAACCCCTTGCATGGGTGAGGTGGACCTTCCTATCCTCATTAAGGATGTGACCATGACAGCGAAGCTACTAGTGTGCCATGATGACGACTTGATAGAACCCTTAATCCTTGGCCAAGATTGGCTGTACGATCACTCAGTGGACCTAAATCTTAGACAAGGCTCCTTACAGATTGGAACCTTAGAACAGAAGCGAGTGATACCGCTTGACTTCCCTAATGGCATTCCGATTGAGAATTGTAACCCTAGACCCTATGAAATACATGCGACGGAAGACCGGAAGATCTTTAATCAGCTCAGTCACGTTACGTCTACACCAACCCACTCGGGCTTGGCCATGGACAGTTGTCAATCAGAAGGACGACAGGAGATCTTCCCTGGGACTTCCTGCAAACTAGACAGGGCAGCTACCCAACCGCTAGGGCAGATGAGCACAATCAGCGGTCAGGTGGGTTGCATCAGCGGCCAAATGAGCACAACACCTTGCGGTGCTCATCCTTCCAAACTTGCTGCGGACTGGCCTAGATTAAAGATGAGGAACGAATCACTTCCTAATGGGCAGGTCACGCAAGTGTTGGATCTCCCTTCTTTTCCAAAGCAGAGTGTCCAAAGGACCTCTCAAACCCAACCTCGAAAGAGTCAACCACGACGAAGGAACCCAGACCGACGATAGTATCAGAAGACACAACAAGGAAAGCAGTCTAGGCCACCCAAAGGAAGCGGCACCAGACAAATATGGGTGCCAAAAGGACAGCAACCACAGCCTATCAACAACACTGCAGAAGAGAGCAGGACAAAGTTTCAACAAAAGCAGAGTCAGCAGACAAAGTCCTCTCGATCTTCTTCTACAAGCATCAATACTCGACAAATTTGGATCGCCAAGAAATATCTTACCCATAGACCCACACCCACGCAGATTTGGGTACCCAAACAATGTATTATATCTCAACCCTCAAGCCATGTAATATATACCCCTCAGAAACCTTTTCATCCTTCAATACCACCAAACCCGATACCACTTTTTGTTCCTCAGCAGAAACCCACCACCCACTCAAGGACTCTTAGGAAATGGATACCGAAGCGTGTCCAACCGTCTTCCCCTAACCCATTGTCTAACTACCCCCTGACTAACATACAACCTTGTAATAAATCACTAACCTTTAAACCTTGTATAAATTCACCCAACATCATCACACATCACTCATAATCTCATCTCATCAAGAAATGTATACATAATCTGAAACATGTAGGTGTCTAGAGACCTGCATTAGCTCTACAAAAAGATCATTGCATTAATCATTTCACGACACGTGGCTACACGGGTTACGCATCGGTTATGGAAAGAGATTGCGGTCTCACTTTAATGGGATCATAATTAATTTCCATGCTAATGTGTTAATCTTTTGTAGCAGATCTTTCTCATTAGCGCATCAATCATCATGCAAACCGACGAAGGACCATCAGAAGCAGGCCCCAGCGTAGCTGCAGCGCCCCTCAATGTTTTACGAGCATAATCCCACCCGACTGCTCCACCGCCAGAATTCCAAGGATTTCCAGGGCCCATGCCGATCGATAACCCACCTATGGGCTACACAGAAAAGATACACCGTAACTCTCACTGGTTTCAGGGACTTGCAGGACCCTTAGCGGACGCGGAATTTATATTTGAATCTAATTTGACGTTTGATGACCGCACTTGAAGAAAATACCAATTTTTCTCCAGAGAGTTCGAAGGCTTACAGAACACTCGGGACTTAACTCATGTTTGGGCCAGAGCCGGCTTCACGGAGTATTTCAGTGATCCTCTGCCCAAACCTGACTTTTATAGGTGTTATTATTTAATCACTACTTTGCTGGCCTCAGAGAATAAGGATATCCCAGGAACTTTTATTTTGCCTTCTTTAGTGGAAGATCCACCCTACAAAAGATTTTATCTTTCGAAGGATTTAATCAGAGCTGCCATCAAGATTCATGGAACCCACACGCCCACAGATCGAGAAAGATTAGTTCCAGACCCTATGAAACGTGGGGATGTCACTAAGTGGGAGGAGATCTCAGCAGTTACACCTGAGCTGTCAAAGCCGCTACGGATATGCATGCAACATTTTGCATTCCCCGCTCAGGACAGATTCACCATGCCACATAAAAGAATATGGTTTGGATTATACTTAGCCTGTACTGGACCTCAGACTGTTGATCTGGCGAGCTGGATCATTGATCAAATGTATTTGGCACAACACAGATGGGAACGAAAGAAAGTGCTTAATGGATGTTGTGCGTTGACAAGAATTGTTTATATGTGCTTGGCTTATGACTTGCCAATTGAACGTGCATTAACAGGAGAAGAGATGAAGGCATTCAAAGGAACGACGAAGAAAGCCAGGAAGCCCAGCAGAGCACGGGCAGGTAAGCGCATGAGAGGCACTATTCCTTGCCTTCAAGTGCCAGAGTCACCATCACCACAACCCTCCCCAGAGCAATCACCGATAGAAGCCACTCCCACAGTACAACCTATTCGCATAAGGTTATCTAGACCAGTGGTAACAGAGGGCACTACTAGTACCGTTACACCTCAGGCAGCTACAACCACAGAACCCACCACCACGACAGTAGAAGCTCCCACCACTATTGGTGCGGATGCCTTTTCTTTCCCAATACCACACATGGAAGCAGAGCCACTGGACCAAACATTTGATTTTGAGATGCCCGATGCATTCTCCAGTGAGTTCCAATTTTCAGAAGGGCAAATGTTTTCTCAAGAATTTGAAAGGCCTAGCTACCCTACCACACCCAGGGATCAACCACAAGGACAGGTCGTGTCCAGCTCCGATGATGAAAGGACAGCAACCGATGACGACGAAGGAGACGATGAAGCCAGCCAGGGCACGCATGATTCCCAAGAACACGAACAGACAGATGGCCAAGGCCAACAAACCGATGCACACGGTGACACCAGCACGCATGAAGAGGAGACTTTCGAAGCAGGAGCTTACACGCTGGCAATCAAGAAATTATATCGTACGATGGAGAAAGTCTGGGCACAGAAGAAATTGACTCAAGAAGAGAGCCAAACCATAATCGAACAAGAACTCATCTCCGGAGGGTTTGAAGAAGTTTACATCAGAGGGTTCAGAGAGCTGGTCAAATCCATTGGCCCGGTCGAAGCACTGAGATATTTACAAAGGAAGCCACTCCCCCAATATGACCCTCGCAGAGTTCGCCTGTTATCGAAGCCCGGTGAATACATTCGAGTTCCGGTAGGTCCTCAATCATCCCACCAAGCGCAAGATGCACGCCTACGTCCGGAAAGATCCATCACCGGAGAAGCTATCCTAGTCGACTCCCCACCACATACTACCGTTGTACATACTACCACTATCTTTGAAATAACATCCACACCATCTACTCCTCTCTCACCTCATGTTTCACCAACCCATCCTGTATCCCCCGCACACCCACCTGCTCCTCCCACATCCACACCAGTCCACGACAACCTAGCCACAGCCTTTGCCCTGCCCATTCATGCCACCATGCCCGCACCCACCCCACCTCGCCTACGTGTTAACCCCTTCATCCCTTCATCCTTCCCATCTTTTCCCCCACCTTTAAGATACCCTTTCACCTTTCTAACCCCACTAACCTTCTCACCAGTTTCACCTCCCCAACCCACTATCACCCCTATTCCCCCTTTTCACCAAGCTGCTCCAGCCATCCCCCCTGTAAATTACTCTACATTTGTAAATCCCGTCTTCACACCGACACAACCACCCACATACACACCACTTTTCACAGTCACCGCACTTGACACGTCCAGTGACATGGACATCTCACCACCCACCGCACCAGCACCCACTCCACTCACAGCACCATCATATTTAGGTACGTCACAATTTTCCACGATCACCACTGCATCCACCTTCCCAACCCCATTCCCCATTCCCGCTGCATCTACTTCCACCGCATCCTCACTTAGCACTCCATTACTATTATCACCAACCATAGACACTGCACTTCAACAAATGTTCACATGCATGACACAAGTACAAGATGAGTTCGCATCTCTTGGCAACAATTATCAACAGCTGCAGAGGACGACAAATGAATTACAATCGCAGCTTAACTCATTATCAATCGAGAATGCCTCTTTAAATACGCGATACCAAGAACTAAGAGAGGCATATCATAAGCTAGAGCTAGAAAGTGAAGAGAAAACAAAAGAAGCCACTGCTGATCTGGACAACCTGCTTCGAGCCCAAACAATTAGGAACGCGACGCTGACCAGGAATATGGGCTTACTCAGGAGGCACCTAGCCGCAGCAAAAGAGGAGAACCAGAGACTCCAAGAGCAGAATAGAGAGAATTTGGAAGCGGCATTGGACCATCCAGAACAACCCTTAAGTCCTAGCAGATTCAAGGCAATCCCATCCGAATCAATGCAGATGTTGCTAGAGGATCACGTGAGATTGCTAGAGGACTATGATTGAATGAACGAAGAGCATCAGAAGTTAAAAGAAGATCACAAGCTACTACAGCTCAGAGAACCGGCACCACAACAAGTACAAGTAGCAGCAGAAGTACCAGAACCTGTGGACCCCTCTCCTGACCTCATAGAGGAACTCAACGCATTACGGGCCCAGGTAGCCACACTCCAATCACGCATAGATGTATACGAAGCACCACCACGGCCTGACTCCCCACCGGAGATCCCAGCTGACGACGCGAACATAACCATTCCGGTGGAGGAAACGTTTGAAGAAGCATACGAGCCAATACCCATCCCAGGCGGACAAGTCACGGCCGAAGGCCAGATGACCTATGAACTTCCTACCCCCGCGTGGATGAAAACGATTGAGGAACTTGGAACGACACATTCAGCCAGAGTAGAGGCCCAGCTACATGCTATGGCCATGATCGAAGAAAGAATTTTGCAATCTCCCTACTTTGCTCAATTGGCCCCACGCAGGTACATCTCCGGGCATGAACTTCAATACAAACCGTACTTTATGCTAATGGCCGAATACCAGCTGGCCATAGAGAAGCGAACTGGCAAGAAGCCATCACATGCAACTCAATTTGAGCCTGAAGACTTGCCACTGGATGCGCAACAAGGCACTATTTATCAACCAGATTGGCGTACACGTCTTTTACAGGAGTACCCTGAAATGATGAGCACATGGGTTAAGGCACCTTTACATTTAAAATACAATCCGTGTTGGGGACCAGTGCCACGACGCCGCTCCTGGACTGCCTTCGCTATCAAAGTACAAAACAATAAGCAGTGCCAAGAGTGGCTGAATTACCCCTATTTTAAGCCACCCATCGAGTTACCAACTGTTGGCTATATGATGGCTACAATCCGTCACTGGCTCCCTCGCCTGAAGCATATGGATGATATCGCAGCGCATATGACTGTCAAAATTTTTGACATGATGCAAATGATATTTAAAGTCTTCCGACGAGTCAAGGCACCGCATGTAAACACCCCGGGATTTGAGCATGGTAACTTTGATCTAGTATATGACATGAGCACAACGCCATCGCTCCGGGTGTGTTATGCCTGGCACTGTAGAATAAAATACCTACCGGCGTGCTACAAGCAGACATTTGAAGAGATGTTCACCACCGGATTTTGGGAATACCACTCTGAAGTGTTCATCAGCAGGCCGACCCACTTATTGCAATTATTTTCCTGTGAGCAGTTGGTGTATTCCACGCATTACAGACTCCCACCATCCGATGAACCACAACCCGTTAACTGGGAGAAACTCGAGGCTGATCTGGCCCGAGGCATTCGAGTATCTGAGCACACCCTCGCTCACGACCTCCTACAAAACTACATCCGGCAGACCGCACAACAAGGTTCTGTCGCGGACGACAGAAGCGAGAGGGAGGGGGGTGTTGGAAGCAGTCAGAGGCACAGAGGACGTGGAAGCATGTAAAGACGGAGCAGGGAGCCAGTCGGATCATTTTTTCAAACAACTATGTTTTTATTACCTCTTCAAACGTCCAACAGTGATTTTCATCACTCTTGTAACATATGTAATATAGACAAAATCCCATTTTCTAATTCATAGCTCCATTTTGTGCAAGCCGAGGAGTCCTCGAGCTTGAGGAGCTTAGGTAGAATGCGCGTACCAATTTTCGTAATTTTTAGACATCGTTTACCCTTCCAAATAGCCTCTAGGACCTATTTTTTAACTATGCCGGTCACTAGATGTGAAACCGGTCAAAACTAGTCTAGAAACTATAAAAAGAGCTAGAGAGCTCATTTTTGAGGTTAGCTTGTTGGAGTTTAGAGTTCTTTTGAGCTTGTAATAGTGTTCTTGAGTAATAGAGCTAATTTCCCACCTTCCATTGTGTCTTGCTTGTCTCTTCGTAGTGTGTGTGTATGTGTGTGTGCATTTCTATGCTTCTCACCTTCATTCTCACTTCATCTCACATTCACGATCTTCATATCACTCCTATCTCTTCCGCGGATTGACATTAAGGAGGTGGAGCTTCTTAACGTGGTTCTCACCATTGTGCTAGAGCAACAGTGATACTCAACCCATCGATACACAATATCTAGGTATCGTGATACACAGGGAGTATAAGGTATCGGTGATACACAATAATTGCCAAGTATTGTGACACATAAGAATTTTGGTATCGCGATACCAACACTCTACTGGTCATGATACGTGGACTTTGTGAAGTCAAAATTTTAAAATTTTTGTGTGAATGTGCTCCTTGTGCCCTCCTTGTCACCCTTATGTGCCCATAGATACAATATCTCTACTCAAGCCATGATATGACACTCATGATACATGTCAAGTGTCGTTTCATGCCTAGTGAGTGATCAATCAAACTTTTAGTCTACTAATAGTGTAGAGCTCACCTTCAAGAATATCTCCTCTAGGTTTCAGCACTCAACTCTCTCTCTAAGCTCCACATTTCGCATGATACCCAATCTACGATATAGATCGTGAATGAACTCCTCAACACTTGCACAAACAAGTGAACACAATGTTGTGAATTTTTTTGGTTTTTAGTCTCTAGATATGACTAGAGACTCAAGAAAAACATGAAAGAAATTTTTTATTTGGTGAATTTTTGGAAATGAAAAAAATCTATCAATCATCTACACTATCTTTCCTACTTCCAACCCTAACTCCTTCCACTCTCGCACCTAGGGACTTGTGATGAAGGAGACTTTACCTCAATCATCAATAAGTGCATATAGTGGTGGATTGATACACTTGTTAAATTATCAATCCATGTACTTAGACCATATCAATTGTATGAGGATGTGTGCCCTCATGATGGTTAATGGAGTGAATGTGCAAACAATGTATGCAAATTAGGTCTAACTTGTCACGAGGAAGGAGATAAGGAAGAGAGCTCACACACACACTCTCACTCTCAAGGAGAAGCACACACAGAGATTGAGGCAAGGAAGAATGATCTTCTTTTTCTTCTTCTATTACATAAAAGGAATGTACAAGAATGACCTAAAAAAAAGAATACAACAAGTGCAATATATAAAGACCAGTACATAAGGAAAAACCTAATGTCCGCGAATGAGTGAGCTGGCAAGAAAAAAATGTGCCATCACTCTCGGTAGATAAATCTAATAAAGCTCAATAAAGTATCCCTGACATATACCGGCGTGACCACTATACATGTCAGAGAAACAAAAAACTGGTACGTGTCATCCTGGATCATCACATGTTGAGCTTGATATCTCAACACTCCCCCTCAAGCTCAACGCCATATCCTGTAATCCAAGCATCTTCCGAAACTTCTTCAACTTCTCAGCTCCAAGTGCTTTGGTGAAAATATCAGCAACCTGGTCATCTGTTCTCACATAAACAAGATCAATATCACCTACTAATACCTTCTCTCTGATGAAGTGATGATGTACCTGGATATGCTTTGTTCTAGCATGGAAAACAGGGTTCCGTGCTAACTGTATGCTGCTAAGATTATCACAATAGATAGTGATAGGCTTCTGCACTTCCATACCTAAATCTGCAAGTAACATCTCCAGCCATGATGCCTCACATGCTGCCATTGCAGCACCTCTATACTCAGCCTCTGTACTCGACAAAGCAATAGTGGGTTGCTTCTTATGGCTCCATGTAATAGCTTCACCTGCAAGTGAGAAAAGAAAGCCACTAGTAGATCTTCTATCTGGAGTACTACCAACCCAATCTGCATCGGTGTATCCATGAACCTGCAAATTTACACCAGCTTCATAAAACAATGCATAATCCAAAGTAGGACTCACATAACGTAGAGTGCGCCTCAGAGCATCCAAATGTGGCTTCCTGGGAACCTACATAAACTGACTTTCAAGTCCAACAGTATAACTTAGATCAGGCCTTGTAATTGTGAGATATATAAGACTTCCCACAATTTTCCTGTACATAGTAGCATTTTCCAATGGTTCACTTGATGTAGTATCCAATTTCAAATTCTGATCTAATGGCATAGAAATTGGCTTACAATCAGCCATACCATACTTTTGCAGCATATTCAAGGCATATTGCCTTTGCGACATCCATATACCTGTTTCTGTATGTATAAACTCAATGCCCAAGAAATAGCGCAGCACACCAAGATCTTTCATGTCGAATTCCTGCATAAGAAGTTTCTTTACCTCTTTGATGCTTTCTTCATTATCACCACCTACAATCAGGTCATCAACATAAATAGCCACAATAGTGATGCCATCATCAGCCTTCCTTGCATATAGTGAGTGATCTGCATCACACATAGAGAACCCAATGCTGGTTAAGTAATCAGCAATCCTTGCATGCCATGCACGAGGGGCTTGCTTCAGCCCATACAAAGCCTTTTGCAACCTGCAAACATATTCTGGATGCTTTGAATCTTCATATCCTTGTGGCTGGTCCATATATATTTCTTCCTGTAACTCACCATGTAGGAAAGCATTCTTCACATCCATTTGATGCAAAGTCCATCCTTTTGTTGTAGCTAATGCAACAAGTGTTCTGACAGTAGACATTTTAGCTACAGGGCTGAATGTTTCCTCATAATCAATGCCATATGTCTGTGCATAACCTTTAGCTACCAATCGTGCTTTATACCTGCTTATGCTACCATCAGCATTATGCTTTACCTTGTAAACCCATTTGCAGCCTATGGATTTCTTTCCTTGCAGCAATGGAACCAGCTTCCATGTATCATTTCCATAAAGTGCAGCCATCTCCTCATCCATAGCTTTTTCCCAATTTGCATTACCAATTGCATCTTCAAAACAAGAAGGTTCAGCATCTTGTATTACCTTTGTCATGTAGGCACAATGGCAAGCTATGTAACTATCATATGTCAGTCGTTGCACTGAATTACGCATCCTCCCAGATCTTCTTGGTCCTGGGTCACTTCTTCTTGTATCATCTACATGTGCCCTTCTTACTCCTGGAGTCTTCACAGAGGGCAATCGAAGTTCCTCATCAAGACTCTTTTCTGAACCGCTTGAATCTCCATCAACGTCTTCAAAACCTGCACCTGTTTTACTACCAGCAGAAAGCTTTTCTTTACCTTTCTTGGATGTATTTGATGAATTTGATGGACTGAAATTTCCACGCAATCTTCCACTCCATGGATTTGAGTTGGAGCTATTGCTTGGTAATGCATCCGGTCCACTCAAAACTTGAGATTCTGCACTAGATTTTTCAACATTTTCTTTGTCATTTGGTTCAAGATTCAGTCCTTCTTTGGCATCTGCATAGAAGCTTGACATTTCATCAAATACCACATCTCTGCTCACCTTCACCTGTCGTGTGAGTGGGTTATAACATTTGTAACCCTTTTGCTCAAGGGAATATCCAATGAAGACACATTTTTCTGCTTTCAGATCAAGCTTCATCCTCAACTCATCTGGAACATGTACATATGCAATACAGCCAAAAACTTTCAGATGTGATAAGTTTGGCTTTTTACCTGTTAACTTCTCTTCAAGTGTAACTTGATGTACAACAGCAGTCGGAGTTCAGTTCATGATGTATACAACAGTATGCACAGCTTCTGCCCAATAACAATGAGACATATTCTTCTCAGCCATCAAGGCTCTTGCTATTTCTGCAATATGTCTATTTTTGCGTTCAACAACACCATTCTGTTGTGGTGTGTACCTGCATGAAATCTGACGCCGAATTCCATGATTTTTTAGAAAACTGCTGAACTCATTTGACATGTATTCACCTCCTCCATTAGATCTTAATGTTTGAATGTACTTCCCTGTCTGCTTTTCCACCATAACTTTAAAATTCTGGAAGTGAGTAAACACCTCGCTCTTCTCTTTCATGAAATATACCCATACTTTGCGTGTATGGTCATCAATGAAAGTAACATAAAACCTGCAACCGCCCATAGATGTGGTCTTTGCTAGACCCCAAACATCTGTATGTACTACTTCTAGTACATTCTCACTAACTTGCTTGTCATGTGGAAATGATGCTCTTGATTGTTTACCAAATTGACATGCTGCACATACCTTTTGCATTTCTGCAACTTTGAATTTTGGTAGTCCATGGACAATCTCCTTTGACTACATCAGTTTCAGCCTTTGCAAGTTTGCATGTCCAATCTGTTTGTGCCATATCTCTATATCTGCAATAACTCCTGCACCTTTTGCAAACATGGCTGCATTCATTTCAAGAATCTTCACATTTAAGGTGAACCTCCTACTCACTTTGTTTCCTTTGGCAACCAATCGTCCATCCTGCTTGTACTCTTCTACATATAATCCATCAGCATTGAACCTGACTTGTAATCCCTGGTCAACGATTTTTCCAACAGAAACAAGATTCTTCGTTTTATTTGGAATATGCAGCACATCAGCGAGATGTTTTACCTTTCCGTCCTCCATAGACAATGCTATGTTTCCTGTATGCTCAATAGGATGCGATGTATCATCATCTGTTTCAACATATCCAGGAATTGGCATTTTCTGCAAACTACTAAACCATTCTGCATGACTGGTCATGTGATTTGAAGCACCTGAATCAACATACTAGACATTATCATTCGATTTTGAAACACCAGCAGACATCGTATTCATCATGTGATGTTGAACCATAAACAGCTTCTCAGAATCATCTGCACTTGTGGATGCATAGTTGTTTTGCTGCCTTCTGTTATTTTGATTCTTTAACCTGCTGTCACGTTCAAAGTGTCGAGGTCTACCACAATTCCAGCATCCTTTACTATCATTACCTGAATCATTTCTTTGGAAATTTCTATGACCTCTTTGGCTTCCCCTGCCTCAAAACTGTCCTCTTCCTCCTGCATGATTCCGTTGTTGACCTTGGTCTTGGTTACTGTTTCCTCTTCCACTTCCAAAACCTCTACCTCTGCCTCTTCCTCTGCCAGAGTAGAATACCTACTCAGAACTGGGCTTTCCTTGGGAGTTTGAATCCTTAACAAGATTCTTTTCTTCAATAATCAGCATAGATACAAAATCAGCAAAATTCGGAATATTTTCCCTGGTCTGTATAGAAGTTCTAAACTGCTTATATGCAGCTCCTAAACCACGAAGGCACACTTCCACCTTATCATCATCATCATCTACATTCACGCCAATAGATGCAAGTGACTCACATATGCTTTTGATTTTTAGAGTGTAGGCACTTACCAACATGCTCTTTTTCTCCAATGTATGCAGCTCGTTCTTGAGTTGCAATTTCCGTGCCTTTGTATTGGTCTCGTACAAAGTGACCAAACTGTTCCAAGCCTCTTTTGGAGTCTTGGCATCCTGTATGTGTCCAATCATGCTATCCTATATGCTAACAGATAGCCAATACATTACCTTTCGTGCTCCTTGATTCCATTCTTCATATGCTCTTAACTGTTCTACAGTCCGATTCCTTTCTGGTAACTGCGGAGCATTTTCATTCTCTCCTTCGATGTACTTCCAGTAGCCTTTTCCCATCAAGAAATTCGTCATTCTAAATCTCCAAGCATGGAAGTTGTTCTTGTCCAACTTATTGCTCATAAGCTGACTCATTCCATCTATGTTTGCCATTTCTGCAACAATTCACAACACCGCAACACACTACAAGCAGCACTTCTGCTTGAACACTGTCGCACTATGACGTGACAGTTCGATCTCAAAAAAACACAGTTTTCGTGTATCAACAGTACACGGAATCGCTTGAAATTTTGAATCTGGAATATATGAGTGTCGCCGAACACAATGCAAGTTACAGTTTCTGAAACTGACCTGGTTTTTCTGTGGGCCCCACCTTGCAGGCTCGAAACGGAGGTCGAGATGGCCGTTTGTGAAATCGCGTTCGTAGCAAATGGAGGTCGTTTGTGAAATCGCGTTTTTGCCACGCCTTGCCGTGTAGTCTTCACCGTCGCCTTCTCCACAAGCTCTCTACAGCCATGCTGGCTCTGATACCATGTCACGAGGAAGGAGATAAGGAAGAGAGCTCACACACACACTCTCACTCTCAAGGAGAAGCACACACACAGATTGAGGCAAGGAAGAATGATCTTCTTCTTCTTCTTCTATTACATAAAAGGAATGTACAAGAATGACCTAAAAACAAGAATACAACAAGTGCAATATATAAAGATCAGTACATAAGGAAAAACCTAATGTCCGCGAATGAGTGAGCTGGCAAGAAACAAATGTGCCATCACTCTCGGTAGATAAATCTAATAAAGCTCAATAAAGTATCCCTGACATATACCGGTGTGACCACTATACATGTCAGAGAAACGAAAAACTGGTACGTGTCATCCTGGATCATCACATGTTGAGCTTGATATCTCAACATAACTACCTCTCACATCACCTCTCTCACTAGAAATGTGTATCGTGATATCTGTTACAACAAGCACAAATCATGCCATATCTCTCAACTCTGATACCCAAAGATAGTCAATATCAAGCTTCTCCGAAGCTCTCGATGAGACGCATCCAATACTAGTATTTTTTACTTAATCTAACAAGTGTGCTTCAAGTTATGAGCAAAATATAGAGTGGTGGGAAACACCAAATCTTGATCCATAGCTCACCAAGCTTCACACACACACACACACACTACAATGGTGAAAATGGTAGGGGAAGGGGTAGACAACACCTCTAGGCACACATTTCATGCATCACACACACATACAAGCTCGTGGAGAAGAAGATACACTGACAAGAAGAAGCAAATTTGAAATTTCAGCTTGATAGTTCTTCATAATGGCAAAAAGTCTTTACAAAGAGTCACAAAGTGACTTATATACGAGCCCTAAAAATGGTCCTTTCACATAAGTGATTGACACTTTCTCTAAAATCACTAAATTCCTACTATTGTATAAAGCTAATGTTACATTCTTCAGGGATCATGCATCTACAAGACTCCTCTAGAGCATTTACATGGCTTTTTGAAGTTTTACAAAGGATTTTTGAAAAGAAAATGGGCTAAATAATGAAAATTTTGGGGCCCACTCTTGTTCACTTCTTTCTCATGCAACAGATGTTGAAGTAGACACGATAGGTTCAAAGGCTTCCATTGAGGGTGTGGGCAGTCCTATGCATTGTTGCATTTGCAAGTGGTTTAGCTCTTTAGTTAACTTATCATGTGCTTCTCGTAGGTTTCCATAATCTTCCAATATGATTTTGATGCTTCCTAGAGTAACAAATTGGAATTCTGAGGGGCTTATAGGGACACCTAGCATGTTTGCAATGTCTACCTCCAAGTTATCTATGTTATGTTGCTATAGCTTGTGGTTTTCCTCTTTACCTACTGTGTCACTCTAGCACAATGGTGAGTACCAACGTGAGGAGATCCACCTCATAATTGTCAATCCGTGGAGATGTGAGGACTAGTATGAAGACTATGAGCAAGTGATGGCACAAGTGTGTGACTGAGAAGCACACAAACATGCACACATATACACACACATGCACACACAAGGCAAGAACAAGGAGAGGAACAATGGAGTTCTTTGCATTAGTCAAAAAAGTCTCTTACATAAGCTCAATTCACAAACAATCTAACCCAAAAATGAGATCTCTAGATCTTTTTATAGTTTTCTGACTAGCTTTGGCCTTGTCCAGACCTAGTGCCTGGCCTAGTTAAAAATTAGGTTCTAGAGCCTATTTGAGGGCTCAAACAGAGTCTAAAAATTATGAAAATTCGTATATAGCTAATTCTAATACTCCTCAAGCTCGAGGACTCCTCGGCTTGAACAAAATGGAGTCTATTCTACCAAAAACGAGATTTACAATATGTGTGTAGTGATGAAAATCACTTGTTGGAAATACTTTATGGAAAAAATGATTGGGCCTTGTTGTCGTATTGTGCATGACTGCTCTATTGTGCCTGTATGCTCTTCTTATGACTTGTATGCCAACACTCCCCCCTTCCTAGCCTCTATCACCCGTGATAGACCTCTGTTCTATAGGGTGCTCAATATAGTATTGGATGACGTTGGTGGCTAGCTCGTGTTCTCCAATCCTTAATCCTCTTGCTAAATCAGCTAATGCATCCCAATTTATTGCACCTGGGACATCTAGTTGCGGTGTAGTGTAGTACTCAGAGTACATGGCTTGTTCACATGCAAAGAGATGAAGCAGGTGTGTTGGCTTAGGTGCAAACACCTTCGAGTGATACTCCCAAAATCTTGATCGGAACATGTCTTCAAATTTTTGTTTATAGCATGCGGGAAGATACTTGATTCGTGCATACCAAGCATAAGCTACCCGAATGCTGGGGGTGGTGCTCATGTCATACACCAAATCGTAATTTCCATTGGTAAACTCGAAAGACGCACTTGTGGTGCTGCTGCATTTCTAAAGATTTTGAGTACTACCTGCATCATATCCAAAATCTTAAGCATCATTTGGGCCGCCACATCTGGCATGGGCTTCAATCAAGGCATCCAATGTCGAATTGTGGCCATCATGTATACTATTGATGGTGGTCCCTACGGTGGTGCTATGTACGGATAATTGAGCCACTCCTTATATTGAGCATTATTCTCAACCTTTATGTTGTATGCTTTCCATGAGCGGCGTCGTGGAACGGGGCCGTAGCATGGATTGTAAAGTAGATGTAAAGGTGCGTTGTTCCACGTGCGCAACATTTCAGGATATGTCTCGAGAAGTTTCTATCGCCATGTCGATTGATGGATTTTTCCTTTCTGCACTTCGGGAGGAAGGTCTTAGGGTTGAAACTGGGTAGCGAAGGAGGAAACCTTACCTGTGACTCTCTGTATTTCTGCATTATAATTGGCCAAAATAACATAGTAAGGCCTGTATTGGAGTTCTGATGAGAGGATAAGGCGTCTTGATGACAAGTTCTTGAAGTAATCTGATTGTAACACAGTTTCTTCTATGACTCTCATGGCCTGATTTTGCACTACTGTGCGCTCTTCATGAGAACTCCCCATCTCTTCCACTTGTCATAGCCATGGAGGTCATGGTGCTTCAAAATTATCTTGACCTTCTTCCATTTGTTGTCCCCCTGGGAAGGGTTGCGGATCGTATTCCTCTTCAAACATTTGTTCCACTAGAATGGAGACTGTCTCTTCATCTGTGGGCGCCTCAGGTGGAGATGGTGGTCTTTCGTATTGGAGTAGACGTGCCTGCAATTCTGCAACTTGTTTTTGGAGATTTTGTAGGGTCTCCGAATCCGTGATAAGTGAGGAGGTTGAGTTTGTAGCTTGGGGGCCTGCTATCATTTCGTTTTGTCTTATCTGCTTCAGTTGACCTAGTTCTTCTGATAACTAGTCATGTGCATCTAGTAAAGTGGCATAGTCTTCAAGAATGATTTTGATGCTTTTTGGGGTCACTACTTGAAATTTTGAAGGACTAATGGGTTCCTTGGGTGTGTTTTCGATTGCTGCTTCTAAGTTTTTGTGGTTCTATTGTTGGAGACGTCTATTTTCTCGTGTGCTGCTGCAAGGTGTCATTTGAGCAGGGCCATGTTGCGCTAGAGTTTGGAATTTCTTTCAAGTTGTATCTGCAAATGGCTTTCTAACCCTTGGATTGATTCTTGATCTACATTAAAAATATGTACTTCCAATATGCTATGAGCCTCTTGTAAAGTTTGAAATGTTGTCTGGAGATGAGCATTCTCCTCTTCTAGTGTGGCAAGACGATGTTGCAGCACTTTCGAGTGCTCTTGCAGTCGTTCGTTATGTTGCTGGAGCTGGTTGTACTCTGTCCTTAATTGTGAAACACATGCGAGCATAGTGTCAAATGCATTCCCTACAGATGAAGGTGTATTTTGTACAATGGAAAATATAAGGGGAGGGAATCGGGGAATGGGAAGAGGGAATGTTGTGTCTATAGGTGATGTGTGTGCCAGTGGCATTGGTGGAGGGGGGATAGGGGAAGGTGGAAGTGTGGAGGGTGGTGGAGGTGCTGTGGGTGGTGAAATGTCCATACCCTCAGGGGTGGATGTGAGTGTAGTTTCTACCATGTATATCAGAATGGTAGGTGGTGTGTGTGATAGTGGTGAATAAGTGTTGTGTGGATGGTTGGGATGAAATTGATGAGGAGGGTAGTGTGGTGGCTTGATACATTCTACAAAAGTAGTCATGGGCGGGTTGAAGGAATGGTGGGATGGGAGGTCGGTCATGAGAACTTGGAGGCGGAAAAGCCATGAAAGGGGATGTGGTGGCAGGGAATCCATAGAATATGGATCTAGCGTCAGGATGACCTATGGCGGAGGGTGTGAGTGCTGGTTATCCTATGGTTGTTTCTATGAGCAATTCAGTTGATTTGGCTGTGATGGTGGTAGCTTCATAGATTGGGTTTTCAAAGGTGGAGAACAAGGTTGAACTGGAGGTGGGAGTGCGGAAGATGAAGGTTTGCTCGGTGGGTTGTGTAGTCGAGGTGATCTCCACAACTTTTGTTCTAGGAGGTGATGGTGGGGGTGTGGGTGGTAGTGGCTCGGTTGATTCATCATGGGTGACTGGGTGTTCTTGGCCAGAAGTTAGAGCTGCTTGGGAGGTTGTCTCAATGGGTTCCGATGTAACAATACGTCCTTCCCCTGTAGTAATGGGAATCTGGATATTTTTGCCAGACCGTGGTCATGTTTGGAATCTTCGAGGGTCATATTGAATAGGAGGCCTCTCGATCGCTGATTGGACTGCTTCTACTACCCCATATGTTTCTGCCACCAATAGTAGTCCTTCGCTATATTCAAAGTCAACTCGAGCCTCTTCCAATAGCTGAGCCATGAGCACCCTATTGCTCTGTTCGGTGAGCAGTTGTTGCGATCGCACTTGTTCCATGATTTGATACAGCCTTCGAAGTTCTGCTATATATGTTGGGGTTCCGGTGGTTTTTTCTACTTCTTCTTCTTCTCCTTCCTCTTCTTCTCCCTCTGAGCATTCTAGTTGTTGAGATAAAGTTCTCTGCTGATCATCATCCCAATGTACATGGTGGCCTTCTGTGGATTTCCTCCGTCTTTGGGAAGAGGTGCCCTGCTCTTCTGTGTCCAAAAAGAACTCTACATCAGAGAGTTGTGTATTCTGCAAGAATGATTCAAAGTCGAAGGTACTCATCCCTTCAACGTCTCCAGTCGTAGGAAATTCAAATTCAGGAGGGACAGGAGGAGCCGATGGGGCAGTTTGTGATGTGCCTTCAGATCCGGGTCTAGGTATGCGAATGGTAAAGGGAGGCACAATGGCATCCCCTCATGGCGAGACTTTCGGGGTCATTAGAACTTCACGTGTTTGGACACAAGGAATAGAGCCCCTCATGCACTTAGATTGATGTGTGGCAGACTTGAGTCTCTTGAACATTTGTAGTTGTGACCATGTTAAAGCACGTTCAATAGGTACATCGTATGCTAAAAACTTGTAGATGATGCGCGTGATTTCACAACAACCATTCACGACTAGGTTTCTATGTGACCTTTTATTTGCTTCATATAGGTGCTCTATAATCCATACAGAAAGTTTAATTGGTAATGCACATGTCTCTACCAAGTAAAGAGCAAACCAAATCCGCTTGTGGGGTTGAGTGTACCGATCTTGACCGGGAAATGCAAAATGCTGCATGCACATACGAAGAGGAATGGACACATTCGGTGTGAGTGCCACTATATCTTTCAATTTTTGTAGCTTCCGGTTCTTCATATTAGTGGGAATAAGAGGATCCTTCTCAGAGGGCACATGCGTGCCGTGCATGTTCAATGTAGATCTCACCAATTCCAAAGTGAGTTTGAACCTTTTCAACTCATCGTTGCCCAATAAGGAAGGAAGGACAAATGATCCTGGTTTATCTTTTTCTTCATGCGCCTGTAATGTTGAGACCAAGTAGTAACATTGTAGGAGATCTAGTTTGGGTAAAGGTGCTGCAAAGTATTTAGCCAGCCCTGCACGCTACCATATGGTCTGCAGATCTTGTGTGTTCTGGAGAGTTTCAAACTCCTTGGAAAAGAGCTAGAATCTAACCCAAGACTTGTCATACTCACACTTGGACTCCCAGATATACTTGGCCTCTCCTAAGCGTCTAGGCATGCCATTGAACCAATGAGAATTTGCATGGACTCTCTCTGTGATTCCTATGGGAGGATCCGGTACAGGTATTTGTTGGAGGTGTTGCAGCTCTACAGGTCGTTCACTTGGTGGCACATCAATAGGTAGACTGTCCACATCAATCCCTGGAGTACTTACTCCTGCCTGTGAGCTTGAGCCTCCTGCTTCTGCCATGAGATTACGTGTAGATGTTGATGCTTATTTGCGAGAAGAAGAGAGGCACATTAGCATTGCATAGGAAAGAGAAGGTTCTGGTGTTCCCTCCACAATACTAACATGGCAATTCAAGTGGTTAGGGGTTAGTGGAGTGTTTGTGATGTGTGAGAATGTTAGTTAGTAGGTTAGTGTGCATCCTAAATGCATACTCTGGATGTGCAATGTACTCAGAATACACCTACATCCGAGGGGACTGATTTACAAAATTGGGTCAGGGGGTTTGATACGGGGTTTAAGTCTCCAAACTTTGATGGTGGAATCGTAGATTTTATTGGTGATGACACGTAAAGGTTTGTGGACTGGATTGTGTTGGATTTGGGACCTTTTGGGTGCCCATTTCCCGACATTCCTAGGTGTGACCTATGACGTAGTGGTGTGGGGTGTAGATGTTTGCCGTGGGATGGGAGCCAATAGGACTCGTGAGTGTCAGTTCGATCTTGTGACTGGACTTGAAGTTATTTGAGCTTGTAAGCAGGTCTTGGGCTCCCATATTTGGCTAGCATTTGGGCTAGCCTTCATTGACGGCTTTGGAACCCAAATAGAAGTGATTTGTCTAGAGTGGTGCTTAGGATATTCCTTAGTTGCAATTCTCGATATTGTAGCTCATTTGGTGCATCTGTGAGAACCTGTCTCTAGAGCCATGTGTTTTTCACCCTTTCGTATCCAGATCTACTTCATGCCACGAGGTACTTTATATTGTACAGGTGGGTGCTCAGGCTTCTTGATCATCGGCCTCCCCTCTGTCGTGTGTTGCACAACTTGCTTTCCTCGAATCCTCTTTGGAAAAGAAGGGAACTCCTCTTTGACTCCTGCACTTTGGTCAAAAGTGACAGTCTTCTGCACCATAGAACATTGGACAAGAATAGCATCGTTATCTTCATGTGGGTTCCTGGAGGGACCAGGATTTGGTGCTTGTTCTAGTGGCCTGAGTGCTTGATTTCCTAATTCAATCATGATGCGGTTTTGGCCTACCCAAGCCTAAAGAAGTCCACTTCTTAGGTTGAGGTTGACTGCATGATCATAGATCCAGTATTGGCCCAAGATAAGAGGTTCGGTAAGATCCTTGTCTTCACATACTAGCACTTTGACTGCCATTTGAACCTCTCAAACGTAGAGGGGCAATTCCACCTCATCGATGCAAGGGGTTTCCATGCCTCCTAACCCTATGAGATATGCCTCTATAGGATTCACCTTCAATTGCAATTCTTGGCAGTAAGAAAGTCGAACCGCACTAGTAGCTGCTCTTGAGCCAATTAAAGCTCTCACGGTCCTTGCACTCTCTCCTTGTCCTACTTCTAGGGTCACAAAAGATTGCCGATCGACTATCCTATGGGGACGTTCACGTGAAGCCTCGCACATAGCCATGTGATAACCTAGAGTTTCTTGAGTGTTAGGCATAGGCTGATCTCTACCTTGTCTTCTCAATTTCATTCATCGGATGCATTCTAAAGCTTCTGCATGTGCTTCCTCCCTAATTCGTTTTTCCTCTTCCTTATGTTTCTTTGCAGTATTGAGTCGATTTAACATCTCCTCCGTGAGGGGTTCCTGATATAACTTGACTCTGCATCCACTTATGTAGCTTGGGAGAATATCACCTTCGAGAGTGGCTAGTTGAACTACTCCACTTGCGGAAATCATATTGATCATCATCGGCCCATATACTCTCTTCTCTAACTTCCGTGCATGATGCTTCAAGGTGTATACTAGGACTAGGTCTCCTGCTTACAGGCCCTTATCCTTCACATGTGCATCGAAATATGCTTTTTGCCTTTTCTTGGTTGCATAAATTCCTACTGCAGCTTTCAATCGTGTTTCACCTAATCATTCAAGATCGAAGATTCTAGAGGAGAGTTCATGGCCTGTCCAATCATGCTCTTGTGCTACTTTCAATGTAGGTATCAAAAAGTCCAATGGTAGCACTGCATTTTGGCCGAATACCATTTGAAAGTGAGTAGCTTGGACTACCGTTATATAGGCAACTCTGTATGCCCAAACAGCATGGTGTAGCTGTTTATCCCAATCAGAGCGTTTATTATTGACCAATTTTGCCAATACATTGCATAGAATCTTATTTGTGCTCTCAGCCTGTCCATTAGATTGTGGATGATAGGGGGCAGACTTCTTATGTATCACCAAGAATTCTTGGAGAAGGTTTTCTATGACTTCATTCAAGAAGTGTATGCCTGTATCACTCACTAATTCTATTGGCAATCCGTATCTAGTGAACACATTCTCAAATAAGAACTTTTCTATCATTTGAGCATTGTTCTTCACTGTGGCTTTTACTTCTACCCACTTGGTTAGATAATCTGTGGCCACAATGATGTATTCAGCATGTGAACCCTTGGCTAGGGGATTAATAGGATGAACAAAGTATATTCCCCACTTAAAGAATGCACATCCACCCATCATAGGTTTCAAAGGCATCTCATCTTTGCATATAGGATACTCAGTTTGCTGACAAACATCACACCTCTTCACGTAGGTATGTGCATCCATGTGAAGGGTTGGCCACCAAAGACCTGCAAATAGTATTGCCTTGATCACCCGATCTGGTCCAAAGTGTCCTCCCGCTACACCTTAGTGAGCAATTTCCAAGATATTCAGATATTCGCTCTCATGGACACATAATCTAAGATACCCATCTTTTCCTCATCTCTATAGATTATCTCCAATGAGAGTATAATCTAAAGCTTCTTGTTCCTTTGTCTAGCCAATGTCATCTCCTGAGGGAATATTTTTGTTCTCAGTGTTAAAAGTCAAGCTTCAAGCTACAAATTCGTGGGGAATCTTTTATGGACATGTGGAGCAATCAAAGGAAGCCAAAAGCCACGAGATTCCATCAAGAAAAGTCACTCAGCCACTCCCCAAGTCATCTCAACTAATTCCTCCAAGTTAGGAGGCTGATTTGGAAAGGTAGTTCCTAGATTTTAGGTGCACACTTCTCACTATAAAAGGAGCATGTATCCCGACTTCTTTTGTGCTATCTTCTTGGAGTTTTAGCTCATGTAAAGTGAGCACTAAGTGCTGGAGTTGTGATAAGCAAGCCCCTTGCTTAAGCTATCCCCTTGCTTGCTTTTTTTTTTTCTTTTAGTAGGCATATCTATGTGTGTGCGCAGGCAGTGTTGCAACTCTCTACCCCTGAGTTGTTAGCATTGGTTCTCCCTCATATTGTATCCATTTGATGTAATTCTTTTCTCATTGGATAGCTATTAGAGTCTATTTTATGCTCACAAAGTCTCTGGATCATTCTCTGAGTAATCTGGGAGCAACATTCATTTTAGTGAAGTTGTGTGATTGATATCTCTCTTGGTGTGTAGGCTCTGTTGGAAATGTTTTTCTCTCTGTTGTAAGGGCTGGTTCTCCTTCTCTATGTATCCATTTGCTATGATTTTGGTGTCATTGGGTAGCTATTAGATTCTTCTAAAGTTGACCCAAGTTTGAGATTCATTCTCTGTATAATCTCTGATATAAGCTTGCTGGAGTGAAGTAAGGTCTCTGCTTGACTAGCAGTTGTGAGCATTCAACTAGCTCATGTTGTAGACACTGTTTCTCTTTGTGTAAGCATCCATTTGAAGTAAAATTTGTCTTGTTGGAAAGCTCTTGGTGTCTACTACAGGTCGACAAAAGCTCACTGGAGTTCTTTGCATAAGCTCTGATTAAGAGCACTTTTGGTGTGCAGAGGTCAAAGAAGGATACCTGTGGAGGTCATTCGCGCTTCGTCGTTGCTTAGGGGTTGAGATACTTCCCCCATCAGTGGTATCAGAGCATTTGGGCATCTTGGAGGTATCACATAGAAGCAAGAAGACCTCTTGGAGTTGGTGGTTGAAGATTTGCATCAACAAAAGCTTCTTGGAGGTAGCTCACATCAAGGGGGAGCTATTCTACTCAAATTTGCAAGAGCACAAGGTGTCCATCTAAGGAGAGCTTTGGATTGAGGTAACCTCAGAGCCTCATTTTCATTTACACACATTGGATCATTAGCCAAGGGCTAGGTCAAGTATCAAAAACTAGATATGGGAGACTTCAACACTCAAATTGAAAAGCTAGACAAAGGTAACTATCAACCATGGAGATTTAGGGTCTCCAACTATCTTATGGGCAAGGGCCTTTGGGGGTTGATTAGTGGAAGTGAACCAAGATCTAGGTTGGATGAGAATCCAACAAATGAACAGAGAAGGGCCTTTAGGGAATGGAATGAAAGAGACAAGAGGGTTATCTTTATTCTTTCCCAACACATTAGCAATAGCATGATCGGCGTTATCCAAGACTTGGATTCAAGCATGAAGGTATGGGAGACACTTGAAAGGCTTTATTCAACAAGCACCAAAGCAAGGAAAATCCAACTCAAGACTGAGCTCAACAACCTTAGGAAGAGCTCAGGGAGTAGCATAAATGACTACATACTTAAGGTCAATGAGTTATCAGATGCATTGGGATCCATTGGAAGCCACGTAGACGATGACGATCTTGTGGCTTATACTCTCAATGGTTTGAGAGATGATGAGAAGTGGAAACCCTTTACCACTTCAGTTTATGTAAGGGATAATCTTCCCGATTTTGAGCACTTGGTTTCTCTCATGGTCACCGAAGAAATGAACATAGGTGGAAGTTCAACTAAAAGCAAGGATGCACAAGTTTTCTATGCAGGTAATCAAAGGGGCAAAGGAAGACGAGGACAAGGAAGGGGCAAAGGAAGGTTTGGAGGAAGGCAAGGCCACTCAAGCAATCAAGGATATGACCAAGGCACCTCATCACAAATCACAAAGAGGGAGAGGAAGAACAAGAGGAAGAGGAGGACGACATCAACAAAACAGGAATCAAGATGGCAAAGGATGTTACATATGTGGCAAGTTTGGCCACTATGCTAGAGATTGCTACCAAGGAGGAAACCAAAGGAGCTATAATCAAGGTTCTTCATACAAAGGACAAGGTAATTATGCTTCTACAAGTTCAGAAAATGACAATCTCTTGATGATGCACATGAATGGGAATTCAAGCAAAGTAGATAACACTTGGTATATTGATAGTGGATGTAGCAACCATATGAGTTGCAATTCTTCTTGGTTTACTAATCTACATGTTCCCAAAGGTAAAGGACATGTAGAAACAGGTGATGATACAACCCATGAGATCTCCCATGTTGGAGATGTAGCTTTGGATGACAAGGAGGAAGGAAGATGTCTCAAGGATGTCTTGCATGTACCTACCATCACAAAGAACTTGGTGTCCGTTGGGCAAATGGTTGAAAGAGGCTATCAAGTAAGGTTAAACAAAGGTGGATGCTTTGTGGAGAACCCTAAGCAAGGTTACAAGGTCATAGCAAGAGGAAAGAAGCAAGGGAGACTCTTCACTTTGGAGGTAAATTCTCATTCCACTCAACATGTCTACTTCACATATGGAAACAAGAGGATTTCGGAGTTGGACTTGTGGCACAAGAGGATAGGTCACATCAACATACAAAGAATGAAGGAAATGCAATTCAAGAGGCTGGTTGAAGGTCTTCCCAACTTCCAAGGACAAGGTATGAAGCATTTATGTGAATCTTGTCAACTAGGGAAGCAAGCGAGACTTCCATTCAAGAAGAGTGGCTACATAAGCCAACATCCATTGGAGTTGATACATACAGATGTGTGGGGGCCAACCAAAGAGCAATCCATTGGAGGTAACAAGTACTTTGTCACTTTTATAGATGATTGCACAAGGATGGTTTGGGTTTATTTCATCAAAAACAAATCAGATGTGTTTACATGTTTCAAAGCATTCAAGGCAATGGTAGAAAAGGAAACAGGTACATATATCAAGAAGCTAAGGTCCGATGGAGGGGGAGAATATTTCTCCAATGAGTTTTCTGATTTTTTTATGGATCAAGGCATCAAGAGGCAAGTAACATGCAGGTACACACCCCAACAAAATGGAGTAGCAGAGAGAAAGAATAGATACATTGCCGAGATCGCTAGAGCAATGCTTAATGAGATGAATGTACCTAACATGTTTTGGATTGATGCAGCAAATACCGCCGTGTATCTTATGAATAGGGCTCCTACCTCAGGGATCCATGGCTTGACACCATATCAAGCCTATTTTGGTAAGAAACCTGATCTTTCCCACTTGAAGATATTTGGATGTACTTGTTATGTACATGTGCCAAGTGAATTGAGGCACAAGCTACAACCAAAGGCAGAAAAGTGTGTGTTTCTAGGATATTCAAATGATCATAAAGGTTACAGGTGCTTCAACCCAAACACAAAGGACTTGAGGATATCAAGGGATGTAGCATTTGATGAGCTACTCCCTTGGTATAAGAAGTATGATTGTATGCAGGACTATGAAGAAGAAAAGCACGGACATGATGAAGAACAAATCGACCTAGAGCTAAGCGGCCCAAGGTGTTCCATCAATGAAGATAGTTCAAGCATGAACTCACCATGGAGGGGGAGATCTTCATCAAGCTATGAAGCAAAATCAATCAACAAAGGCAAAGAAACATTGGTGGAGTTGGATGAAGAAGGTAATGAAGTTGAAGATGATGGACACATGATGGAGAAAGAAGCCATGTCAAAGAAAGAGATCAAGTTCCCAAGGCAAAGGAGGTTTATTCCTCCAAAAGGTGAAGAAAGGAAGTCTTCTAGAGTTAAGTATCCAACTCAAAGGTTTACTTATGATTCATATATGGCAACTCATTATGCATATATGAACAAAGTAGTAGAAGATCATGAGCCCGATTGCTATGAAGATGCAAGCAGGTACACCGAATGGAAAGAGGCAATGCAAGAAGAGATCGACGCACTTGAGGAGAATCAAACATGGACTCTAGTTCCCAAGAAGGATAACATGAAGGTAATAGGTAATAAGTGGGTGTATAAAGTAAAGAGGAATTCAGATGGATCTATTTCTAGGTTCAAAGCAAGATTGGTGGCCAAGGGTTTTGCACAAACCTATGGAGTGGACTTTGAAGAGACATTCAGCCCCGTGGCAAAGATGAGCACCATTAGGACACTCATTGCAATGGCTGCTAGCAAAGGATGGAAGCTTTTCCAATTGGATATCAAGAATTCCTTTCTCAATGGAGACTTGGAAGAAGAGGTATACATGGAGCAACCACTAGGTTTTGTTCATAAAGAGTTTCCACATCATGTTTGTAGGTTGAAGAAGGCACTTTATGGCCTAAAACAAGCTCCAAGGGCTTGGAACCAAAGATTGGTGGACTATTTGATCAAATGTGGTTACAATCAATGCAAGGTGGATCCATCTCGCTTCATCAAACAAAGAGGAGAACTTGTAGTCTACATGTGCGTGTATGTAGATGATCTTATCATTACAGGTAATGATACAAAGGGCATTGAGGAGATCAAGGTAAAGCTTGGAAAGGAGTTTAGGATCTCTGATCTTGGAGATCTTAGGTATTTTCTTGGCATTGAAGTTGTATACAAAGAAGAAGGTATTATGCTCATACAAAGGAAGTATATTCTAGACCTACTTGAGAGGTTTGGGATGCTACATTGCAAGCCTATTTCAAATCCCATGGAAGTTAATGTAAAGCTAAGCTCCATTGATGGAGAGCCATTAGAGGATGTAACCTTGTATCGATCTATTGTAGGATCTTTCAATTATGCCACAATAACTAGGCCCGACATAGCATATGGAGTTGGAGTGTTATCACAATTTATGCATAGTCCAAGGACTACACACTTGCAAGCTGCAAGAAGAATGTTACGATATCTCAAGGCCACTATAAATGAAGGATTGTTCTATTCATTTGATGATGATATGCAGGTCAAAGCTTATTCTGATGCCGATTGGGCTGGTTCCAAGGAGGATAGAAGAAGTACAAGTGGTTACCTAGTCATGCTAGGTAGCAAGATCATCTCATGGATTTCAAAGAAGCAACCCACGGTGGCATTATCTTCCACCGAGGCTGAGTATAGAGCTTTGGCTCAAGTCACATGTGAGCTAATGTGGATTAAGAAGTTATTTATGGAGCTTAATTTGCAGGTTGACACATATCCAATTTTTTGTGACAACATGAGTAGCATTCATCTAGCATCAAATCCTGTCTATCATGCTAGAACCAAGCATATTGAAGTGCACTATCACTTCATAAGGGAAAAGATGATATCCAAGGAAGTTTCAGTACATCATATTGGTACCAAGGACCAAGTTGCTGACATGTTTACAAAGTCTTTGGATGGGATGAAGATTTCAAAATTCAAGCAATGCATCAACATGAAGGAGCTTGGATGAGGACGAAGAATTGAAGCTTGAGGGGGAGTGTTAAAAGTCAAGCTTCAAGCTACAAATTCGTGGGGAATCTTTTATGGACATGTGGAGCAATCAAAGGAAGCCAAAAGCCACGAGATTCCATCAAGAAAAGTCACTCAACCACTCCCCAAGTCATCTCAACTAATTCCTCCAAGTTAGGAGGCTGATTTGGAAAGGTAGTTCCTAGATTTTAGGGGCACACTTCTCACTATAAAAGGAGCATGTATCCCGACTTCTTTTGGGCTATCTTCTTGGAGTTTTAGCTCATGTAAAGTGAGCACTAAGTGCTGGAGTTGTGATAAGCAAGCCCCTTGCTTAAGCTATCCCCTTGCTTGCTTGTTTGTTTTCTTTTAGTAGGCATATCTATGTGTGTGCGCAGGCAGTGTTGCAACTCTCTACCCCTGAGTTGTTAGCATTGGTTCTCCCTCATATTGTATCCATTTGATGTAATTCTTGTCTCATTGGATAGCTATTAGAGTCTATTTTATGCTCACAAAGTCTCTGGATCATTCTCTGAGTAATCTGGGAGCAACATTCATTTTAGTGAAGTTGAGTGATTGATATCTCTCTTGGTGTGTAGGCTCTGTTGGAAATATTTTTCTCTCTGTTATAAGGGCTGGTTCTCCTTCTCTATGTATCCATTTGCTATGATTTTGGTGTCATTGGGTAGCTATTAGAGTCCTCTAAAGTTGACCCAAGTTTGAGATTCATTCTTTGTATAATATCTGAGAAAAGCTTGCTGGAGTGAAGTGAGGTCTCTGCTTGACTAGCAATTGTGAGCATTCAACTAGCTCATGTTGTAGACACTGTTTCTCTTTGTGTAAGCATCCATTTGAAGTAAAATTTATCTTGTTGGAAAGCTCTTGGTGTCTAATACAGGTCTACAAAAGCTCACTGGAGTTCTTTGCATAAGCTCTGATTAAGAGCACTTTTGGTGTGCAGAGGTCAAAGAGGATACCTGTGGAGGTCATTCGCGCTTCATCGTTGCTTAGGGGTTGAGATACTTCCCCCATCACTCAGGAAGGCTACTAATGGTTCACTCCAATCTGGCACTAAAGACACTTGATAAAGAGTGGCATGTTGCACAGGCGGTCTAGGGCTGCAGATTCAGCATTCCTTGCACATCCTATGGACATCTGCTTCCATAGTTGGCCAATGCACTCCGAGTCTCCTTAGTGTCTGTAAAGTTCTTTGCTTAGAGTAATGTTGTTGTAATGCACCCACATGTGCTAATTGCAACCATTTTGCATACTCATCCTCTTCCACACAGCGGGCTAATATCCCTTGATCTGTATGCTTGTACATACTCCCTGCCATGATATGGTACTTTTGGGCTTTTACTACCTCCCTATCTTGAGTGTTAATTACTGGGTGGTTAGGCCCGTATGTCAATATTGGCACTAACATCTTAGCCCACTGAGGTACAACTTCCAAATTAAACAAGTAAGCATCAGGGAGATCGTCTGATACTCCTTGTGGGGCCTCTCCAAATGTGAGTCTCGAGAGATGGTCTGCTCTCAAATGAGTCTTGCCTGTTGGAAGTGAGGTAGGCCCTTAGGCTCATGTCACAGGTCCATGGTTCCATAGTTCCAGTCATGTACAACATTAATTCCAGCAATCTTCCATATTGACAAAACATGAACATACCACAACTTAATCATATAGATGATGAGACAAAGATAGAGAAAGAATAGACGTCATGTGTAAGGTGTTACGTAAGCCATCGCTTACTCATAGTATCATATATACCAATGTTCAATGTACAATGTGGGAGCAAAACTCTCAACCACTCTATGTGATGAGAAATAGATGAATGAGTGAATGTACAATGTAACAAACATATTCAGATGTGTGGGCAGTAATCTGAATATACATGAGATGTGTGACCTTATAGGTTATAGAAGAGTGAATATGAGTGACTGAAAGAGGAAGGATCAGTGTGAATGGAAATCCTCAAACTCATGTGAACACACCTTCTCAAACACCTCATAAAAATATGCATAAAGCATATACGTACTGTTTCTCTTGTACCTATGCCGAATAGGACTCCTTCTGATATGAACGCCACAGCCTCCATAAACTTCAAGTAGTACCTGTGTGCATAAAGAGAATATGTACCTGAATACTTAACATAAGATGTGAATCTTATGTTAATCTCCATCTAATGTCTTTGAAGTAGCCCGATATCTTCTTTGTAGAAGAAAATCTTCAACCTAATATCTTCCTGTAGAAGATAATCTTCAAAATCATGTAGATGGTCCCATCCAATGTCTTTGAAGTAGCCAGACATCTTCTTGTAGAAGATAATCTTCAACCTAACATCTTCTTGTAGAAGATGATCTTCAAATACATCATGTAGATGGGCGATCCTCACCATCAAGCTGCTAATAATCAAGTCTTCTTGCCATGAACAAGAGATGACCTCCTCTCCATGAGCTAGAGTGTGAGCACACTCTTCATCTTCTCCAAGAAGAATCACCAAGAAGAATTCCATAGCTGCTCCTCAACATGCTTCAAGTTAGCACCATGGCTGATCCATGTGCTAGAAGAAACACCACCTCTACTGAGGTCCAAGCTCTAGAAAGCTTGTGTTGATCCTAGGTGAAGGATAAATAGAAGTGACCCAAGGTGCTTCTTTTATAGTATTGGATTATACTTGAAAAGCTTAACCAAAAGCTAATAAAGCCACGATCTCCACGATCGTTATGCGATCTCCAATAAAGCAAAAACGTTGTCAGTCTGTCGCCATCATTTGGATGTTTAATAAAACGAAAGCATAAAAAATATTTGTCCGCGAACGCTGCCGTCGAGAGGATTTGAACTCGGGTCATTGGGTTGACAGGACGACGTCTTGACCAATGCGCCCACGCTTTTGGTTGTACAAGGATTGAATAGAAGCGCTATACATGCTGTACTCGCCCGTCTGATTTGTAGAAGGACTCCAAATCAAAACTTACACATGCTATTGCAAGTGTTGACCAATGAAACATTTGAGAAAGTATTGACCAATTGGCATTGTTTCCAACAATCCCCCCTGCAATGTCATATTGGTACAACCTGGACTGAATCTGCAATCTGTCACAAACTGCAAACTATCACAAGCTTCAAGCTTGTACTCCTGAGAAAATATGCAAACTAGATATCCAATAGTGTAGACATCAAGCAATTATTGCTTGACAATATAGCATGTACCATCTCTGAACCTGCTATCTCTTGTCTTCAAAAACCTGAAAACATACATTGGGATCCATATATTTGCATTTACCAAAAAAGGTTTCTCAACGTACTTCTGTTGTGTCACGTAAATACACTAAAAAGCAAGAACTGAATCCTGGAACCTGTGACTGTCAACTCACAACTTAGTGTATTATGAACACTGCTGGTTCATCTCTGACTGTACTCAAGTCATGTCAACTCATCTCAATTGAAATCAACTGAAATATGAGTCAAAAAATCTATGATGTCATCATGTCTTCATCCTTTAAATCCTTCATACCTCTTTCCTTCAGAACTTGGTATAAACATATATGTGCGCACTTCTGAAATATACCTTTCTGAAATATCAAGTTTCTCTTTAAATAGAACTCTGGAACCTTCTCCTGAATAGGAACTTTCTCCAAAAATTCTCCTTCTTCCTTCTTTTTTTCAAAGCTGGAACATAAAGAGATCCTGACAAAGGAAATATAGGAATACCTGAAATAGGAATACCTGTAGGTATGACTCAGCATTCTTTCACATATGGCTTGAAAATAAGTCTTCATGTTTCATCACCCCCCTGGATGACTTAACACTAGTATCCAGTATTCTTCAAAGTATATCAGACTTTATGAAATGTGGAACGTCTTCCTTCTTTCAATAAATCTGATGTTCAGTGATCAATACCTGTATCTGAAACAAAATCTCTGAACCCTTTTATTAGCACTGCGCAGTTGCCAATAGCTTCCACTATCATTCCTCAGCTTTCCAAATTGTAGAATAAGGTTAGCTGATCCTAACATAACAAAACCTTGCTGAAAGCATTTTAGGATTCATAACCTTCTGCAACATAACAAGTATCTTCTTCTTTCTACAACACAAATCTGATAGAATCTGAATCTTTGACTTACTTCTTCCAATGTTTAAGAATCAAACAAAAGGATAGACAACTGAATCATAAATACTCAAGATCATGCAAGATCTATACAAGATCAATGATCTCTCCTGTGTAGAATCTGTTGTCATCAAACCTTCATGACTGAATGTTTGATTTACTTCCTGAATGTCTCCAAGTGTCCATGCTTCTCAAAAAGTTGTAAAACTTTTCTTCAAACAAATCCTTCAAGGAATCTGCAATTCCTACTTGAAATATAAGTGGAAAAACTTCTCACCTTGAGAACTTCAAAAGCTGCAAGTTGATACTTCATAACTTTCATATTTTACCCGGGTGAAATGTGACAGTACCTGCTTGACTTTCTTTTGGCTAACTCCACTTTTCAATCAAGTGATAGGATCTAATGGAACACCTTTTGAATACAAACATGTATCCAAAAGTCTAGACAATCATAAAAAGTAGATTCTTCAAATGACCTGTACATCAGCAAATCTGAATTTTCTGAAGTTTCTGAAAATATTGAGTATGAGGTAACCTTTTCCAAACATAAAACCTCAACGCAAGTCTTCAACATCTGCTACAAAAAACTCTTTTACCTCAAGAGTTAGATAAAGAAGAAATATACTTCTCTGCAACTTGTCATATACCAAGTAGCTCTGTATTGACACTCCAAGAATTCTTTGAGGGAACAAATATAAGCTGCCTGCTTAAAAGCTTCATAACTCATATACATATGAGTCAAAACATATATCTGCTGCTTTTCTTTCTCTCAATGTAATTCTTTGTCAAATCTACTAAATCATGACCAAGTGTTATGCAAAACAAGAAACTGCTTCTTCTTTAAACAAGATGTTCTCGTAGACTTGTCTTTGGGTGTAGAGGATAAAATAGGAAAAGTATATGGAAAATATATGAGAAAAAGGAAGCCTTACTTTTCTTTTGGAAATGATGGACTTTCTTCTTCTGCATCTTTCTTCCACCTGATGATGTCAACATCTTCAAACTTCTCTTCCATACCTTTTGTTCTCTTCATCTTGAAGTAGTAAGCACTCTTGACTTCTTCTCTTCCTCTAATGCTAAGAGTAAGAGATAAAACAAACATGGTATACAAATGGAAGTGAATATAGAAACATGTTTTATCATCTCCTCATATCTCTGAATCAAAATTCTGCTTTAAATGTCTGAATCGACTAAATTCACCAATTGTTGTCTGAATGATGAATTGCCCTTCTAGAGTTACCTTCTCTAGATACATTTGTACCTTGATATCCAACCAACTTACAATAGAAAATTGGTTGAAAAACTCATCTCATCTCTACGCTTGTCTTCTTAGATGAAATTTCTTGCCATGAAAGAGATCTCTCAAAACTCTCTAGAAAAAACTCTAGATACCTGATGTAGCCTTTAACTTTCAAAAGATGAAAGTGTATAAAAGCATTCCTTGAATTTCTTCAAATCTCTTCATAACTGCTCTTCTAAGATATGACCTGCAAATGATAATCTGATAGTAGAAACTGATACCTGTGATTTGATGTTGATCTGCTTCCTTCATCTTCTCTAAACCATTGTTCTTCCTTGAATTTGAAGTAGTCTTCTCTTCATCAAGTCTGGGACTTCAAACAATACTTTTGTAAAGTATTTGCATACTCTTCCAAAAATATTCGGCTGCTAACAGATCATCAACTTCATACTCCACACTGATGAATACACATGTAACTGAAGTGTCTAATTCTCAAATCTCTACTCATCTAGATTAAGTGTGTATGTCAAATGTCAAATGTTAGAAGATGCTTTCAAATCAAATGTTGTAAATCTGGAAGGCTGGGAACCTGGGCTTATGAATGAGCCTTAATGCATTGATGCCAAAGATCTAAAGTTCTGTAACCAAAACCTTAGTGCTCTGATACCAAATGTTGGAAGTGAGGTAGGCCCTTAGGCTCATGTCACAGGTCCATGGTTCCATAGTTCCAGTCATGTACAACATTAATTCCAGCAATCTTCCATATTGACAAAACATGAACATACCACAACTTAATCATATAGATGATGAGACAAAGATAGAGAAAGAATAGACGTCATGTGTAAGGTGTTACGTAAGCCATCGCTTACTCATAGTATCATATATACCAATGTTCAATGTACAATGTGGGAGCAAAACTCTCAACCACTCTATGTGATGAGAAATAGATGAATGAGTGAATGTACAATGTAACAAACATATTCAGATGTGTGGGCAGTAATCTGAATATACATGAGATGTGTGACCTTATAGGTTATAGAAGAGTGAATATGAGTGACTGAAAGAGGAAGGATCAGTGTGAACGGAAATCCTCAAACTCATGTGAACACACCTTCTCAAACACCTCATAAAAATATGCATAAAGCATATACGTACTGTTTCTCTTGTACCTATGCCGAATAGGACTCCTTCTGATATGAACGCCACAGCCTCCATAAACTTCAAGTAGTACCTGTGTGCATAAAGAGAATATGTACCTGAATACTTAACATAAGATGTGAATCTTATGTTAATCTCCATCTAATGTCTTTGAAGTAGCCCGATATCTTCTTTGTAGAAGACAATCTTCAACCTAATATCTTCCTGTAGAAGATAATCTTCAAAATCATGTAGATGGTCCCATCCAATGTCTTTGAAGTAGCCAGACATCTTCTTGTAGAAGATAATCTTCAACCTAACATCTTCTTGTAGAAGATGATCTTCAAATACATCATGTAGATGGGCGATCCTCACCATCAAGCTGCTAATAATCAAGTCTTCTTGCCATGAACAAGAGATGACCTCCTCTCCATGAGCTAGAGTGTGAGCACACTCTTCATCTTCTCCAAGAAGAATCACCAAGAAGAATTCCATAGCTGCTCCTCAACATGCTTCAAGTTAGCACCATGGCTGATCCATGTGCTAGAAGAAACACCACCTCTACTGAGGTCCAAGCTCTAGAAAGCTTGTGTTGATCCTAGGTGAAGGATAAATAGAAGTGACCCAAGGTGCTTCTTTTATAGTATTGGATTATACTTGAAAAGCTTAACCAAAAGCTAATAAAGCCACGATCTCCACGATCGTTATGCGATCTCCAATAAAGCAAAAACGTTGTCAGTCTGTCGCCATCATTTGGATGTTTAATAAAACGAAAGCATAAAAAATATTTGTCCGCGAACGCTGCCGTCGAGAGGATTTGAACTCGGGTCATTGGGTTGAGAGGACGACGTCTTGACCAATGCGCCCACGCTTTTGGTTGTACAAGGATTGAATAGAAGCGCTATACATGCTGTACTCGCCCGTCTGATTTGTAGAAGGACTCCAAATCAAAACTTACACATGTTATTGCAAGTGTTGACCAATGAAACATTTGAGAAAGTATTGACCAATTGGCATTGTTTCCAACATTGCCTTTCCTCACCACAACCTCAAAGTCGTATTCCATTAGCAAGAGAAACCATCTCACCAATCTACCTGTATTGCATGGCTTGTTTACCAGGTACAATAGTGCTTGATGATCAGTAAAAAATTTAAACTTATTTGCAAGCAAATAGTGTCTAAACTTTTTAACCGCATACACCATGCCTAATCCTTCCCGTTCGGTGGTGGTATAGTTTCGTTTAGCTGCATTCAATTGTCTACTAGCATAGCCAATTGGAAGATCCATATTACCTTCACCAGTAGGTTGTGCTAGCACACATCCAATAGCATAGTTGGATGCATCCACATGCACATGAAATGGCTTGTCCCAATCTAGTGTTGTCAAGATTGGTGCTGAACATAATCACTGTTTAAGCTCATTGAAAGATTTTTCATATTCATCAGTCCACTCAAAGTTAGTCAAAAGTCCATACAAAGGCTTTGCAATGATGGCATACATGTGTATAAAACGTCGGTAATAACCACAATGCCCCATGAAAGCTTGCACTTCCTTGACATTCCTTGGCCTAGGTAGTTCTGCGATAGCTCTCAGTTTCTCTTCCTCAGTGGATATGCCATTCTTTGACACTATGTGTCCTAGAATCCTGCCTTGCCTGACCATGAAAACACACTTTTCTGGGCTCAAGCAGACTTGATATTCTCTACATTTATCAGATATTTGTCTGAGTTCAGGTATATGAGTTTGTCTAATGTTGGAATGAGCACAAAGATCATCAACATAGACTTCCAAATTCTTCCTCAAGAACTCTTTAAATACATGGCACATTAGTCTTTGAAAGGTTGCAGGAGCATTGGTAAGACCAAATGGCATTACCTGAAAAGCACATATACCCCACTCTGTGGCAAAAGCCGTCTTATGCTGATCTTTTGGTGCTATGGCTACTTGATTGTAACCAGAGAACCCATCCAGGAAGATGTACACTTCCTTGCCTGCTACCCTTTCTAATAGATGCTCAGTGATAGGAAGCGGATAACTACCTTTGATAGTGGTTGCGTTAACCTTCATCAAGTTAATGCATACACGTAACTTGCCATTCTTTTCGGGCACCACTACAATGGGGGATACCCATTCAGTGTTGTTGAAGCGGAAGGTCAAGGACAAAGCATAGGAGCACATCTAAGAGGTGGACACACAAGAAGAAGGAGCAAGTAGGGAGCTCCAAGAAGTACATGTCAACTTTTCAGAAGAATCCCCTACAAAAATAGTGATTTCCATCACGAAAACCATTGTAAATACCATTTTCTATTTTTGTAGCTCCATTTTGTGCAAGCCGAGGAGTCCTTGAGCTTGAGGAGCATTAGAAGTATCATCCTACCAATTTTCATAATTTTTAGACTCCGTTTGAGCCTTCAAATAAGCCCTAGAACCTAATTTTTAACTAGGCCGGACACTAGGTCTGGACAGGGCCAAAACTAGTCCAAAAACTATAAAAAGAGCTAGAGAGCTCATTTTTGGGGTTAGCTTCTTTTAGATTTCAGTTTTGTAATAGATTTCTTCGTAATCAAAGTCCTTCCATTGTTCCTCTCTTTGATCTTGCCTTGTGTGCGTGTGTGTGTGCGTGCATGTATGTGGTTGTCACTCACATTTGCTCACCACAATTGTTCACGATCTTCATATTGGTCCTCACGTCTCTGCGGATAGACAAGTAAAGGAGGTGGTGCTTACGCTTGAGCTACACTAAATTTTGGCGCCGTTGCCGGGGAGAGAGCTTCGAGGACGAGCGTTGTGATGGTAAGATCGTAGATTCGCGACATTGGAAGGTAAAAAAAACTGTCATTTTTGTTCATTTTCTGATTTTTCTTCTTCATCTTCATCATCATCATCATCTCCATCTTCTTCCATCTTCTTCTTCATAGAAATTTCTTGTTTTACTGCATTTTCACCATTTTCATACCATTTTTCATGCATTATTGTGTGAGAAGGAGTTAGGAGGTGCAAGGGAGAGCAATCGCTCTGTTTTTTCATGATTTACTGCACATACGGAGCTCTCCATTGCCCGGCGCTCAGAAATTTGAATTTCCCGCCAAAAAACACGATTCTGTGAAGAAAATCGCGATTCTGTGAAAAATTCAATTTTTTTTTTAAATCACAATTTTCTGTTTCCCGCCTAAAAGCTTGCAAAAAGAATCACGATTCTGTGGTCATTCTCAGAATCGCGATTTTGTGGTTGTGCTCAAAATCGCAATTCTCACAAATCACGATTTTCCTCCAAAAACACGATTCTATGAGAACACAATTCTCTAAAACACGATTTTCTAAAAACATGATTCTCTGTTGACAATCACGATTTTCATGTCAAAAAAACACGATTCTGTGAACCACGATTTTGTGAAAAACACGATTCTCTAAAAACACGATTCTCTATTGGCAATCGCGATTTTCATGTCAAAAAACACGATTCTATGAAAACACGATTCTGTGAATACACGATTCTGTGAACCACGATTTTGTGAAAACACGATTTTCAAAAACACGATTCTCTGTTGGCAATCGGGATTTTCAGATACACGATTTTCATCCAAGGTACAAAATCGCGATTCTCTAGAACACGATTCTCTAAAACGCGATTCTCTCAAAAACACGATTCTCTGCTCAAAATTGCGATTCTCACAAATCACGATTTTCATCCAAAAACATGATTCTGTGAAAACACGATTCTCAAGGTACAAAATCGCGATTCTCTGATTTCACACAATCGCGATTCTCTGATTTCACATAATCGCGATTCTCTGATTTCACACAATCGCGATTCTCTGATTTCACACAATCGCGATTCTCTGATTTCACACAATCGCGATTCTCGTATTTCACACAATCACGATTCTCTGATTTCACACAATCGCAATTCTCTTGGTTTCATAGGATCGCGATTCTCTTGGTTTCATAGGATCACGATTCCTTGATTTCATAGCATCACGATTCTCTTGATTTCACAAAATCGCGATTCTCTTACAAAATTGTGATTATTCCATAAGGCCCTGTTTGCCTGTTTTGACCCCCAGGAGCCTGATTTGACATAAATTTTTCATCTAAAGTCCATTTTTTGAGCTCTATAGCTCGTTGGAAAGCTCGTTTCGAATCCTACACGGCCTCAATTTTTTTTTGTAAGAATAATGCATTGATTTTCAGATAGACTAATTTGAAGTTGACCCTCAAGTGGAACCAGGAAACCAAAGGGGCTCCAAAGGATTTTTGAGCAATACCAAGGGGGAGAAAAATTGTGTCATGGGAAAGAAAAAAGCAAAAGATAGAAGAAAAGGGGCTAAGATTGAAAAAAAGGAGGGAGATAAACATGAAATGCATGAGATAATCCCACATAAAGGTGAAACATCTAGAGAAAAATTGCAAGGAGTCAAGGAAACGAATGAAATATCTGAGGGGGTAGGATCCTTATTTGCAACAAGAGAATATCACAATACTTTTGTGCATATAAGAATAGGATATGACCATAAAAGGTTAAGTGTTTATATGAACCCTAATTGTGAGTGGAATTTAATTCATATTGACCTAGTGACCATTATTTTTGCGAACATTCAACCAACAACTCATCCTTCTATCCTCATGGATGGGGAACAATATGAATGCATGGGTCAAGTTGTGTTGCCTATTATGGTGGATGACATGCAATTTTTTGAAACATTCTTTGTCATGGACGCTATAGATGAAGACTTGATCATTGGCACCCAAAGGTTCATTACAAAAAATCGTCAAGAATTTGAGGTGTCTTCCCCACCTAGTACGCATGCTTCTACATATATGTCTATTGAAAATCCTAATGGCTATCCACCTTATGATAATTGGGGGCAAAATCGTCTTTTCAAAGAGTGTGCTTTTCATGAAAAAATTTTTCTTTCTACTCATGTTTTTGAATCTAATCCTTCTTTGAGTAAATCATAGGAAACCTTGGAGAATGGAGAAATGGAGGACTCCAAGTGTTTGGGGGATGTGGAAGGACCCTCTCTTCTTGTAAATTTGGATTCCCCTCATGAAACCATAAGCAAGGATGATCTACGCTCATATGATCAAGAAGGAGATGATCAACAAATACTTTGTATCAATGAGGTGGATAGTAATGTCGAATCTATGGTGAATCATGACAATCCATCACCCATTCGTACACCTAGGGGATCTATGTGTAATAAGGATAAATGTCTCGATGAATCTCTAGATCAATCTCAAACCACACAACCCATTGATCCCTTGCATAAGCCTGATGTATGTATAGAAGATCAACCCTTGTTGCATTCCCCATGTAAAGATGAGTTTTCTCAAAAAAATCACATAGAAGGCCCAAAAGACCCTTACATCAAGAAACACAAATCACATTTTCTTGGTAATGTCAAGCAAATTTGGGTGGCCAAGAAATTACTTAGAGCCCAACCAAATCGCACTATGATATGGGTACCAAAGAAAGCCCTTGCACAAAATCAGCCCCCTTACACTAGACTTCAAAATCTATGGTCTAGGCCTACCATGACTTATCCTCAAGAAAGACCACTTCCAATCCAAGGATCCCAAGCAATCAAGCCTAAACTCAGAAAAAATCCAGGGGGGGACTTCAAGGCAACAACGTGCACAACAAAGACAGCAAGGCGAGGTAAAGGACTGAATCAAGCAAAGAGCTCCAACAAAGATCAAAGAACCTCTTTTGCAAGGATATGGGTTTGGAAGACGAAAGTACCGATAGCATCCACCAAAGTAAAGAGCCAACCATGATGGATCAAACCCTCACGAAATCATTCAAACATGAAGCAGCCAAAGGTGATCACTACCCGGTCGCAGACCGTTCTCAAATGGATCCCTATAAGGAGGAATGATCAGTTGTCATCTTGAGATACAATGGATACCTCCAACAAAGATGGCATCAACATCTGTAAGTGACATCAAGCCTCGACGAGCGACAACCATGTGCACCTTGCACAACCCTATCTTTTGCACCATTCAGGTCATGCATTTCCAAAGTATGCATTAATATAGGGCCACATTACACGGCCGTGCATAGACACACTTGAGAATCCCAAGCACAAGAGCACATTGACATATGTCAAATATTTCTATTGATACTAACTTTTGTGTTCTTGTTTTGTGATATTTTTTCCTCAAAAAAAAAAAAAAGAAAGAGAGGGAGAAAAAAAAGAGAGAGAGTGAGAGAGAGCTTGTTCCCAGGTTTGGCTCATGGAACACGAATGAGTCATGCTTAGTGGAAGGTGGAACCGTTGATTACTGGGCATTTATCAGCTGGATAGAAGTGTGTAATGGCTTGCAGATGATATTATTGCCGCCGTATCTGGTAGATGGCAAGCAATTGGCATGAACATAGCATCCACAACTAGTGTTTCCTCTTACCATGGTAGGAGGGAAGATCTTGAAGGAGCAAGTATCCTGCTTAGGGTGAGCCAAAGAGAATATGTGAAACTAAGCTTGGTGTAGTTACCCAATGCTGTTTGTCAAGGAATATAAAGAAATTCAATTCTCGGTATTTGGCAAATGCTACTTTGAAGAGAGGGGACAGGACCAGGTGCTCGACGAATCTCCCATCCGTGGACCATCAACCACGACATTCATCGATAACGATAGACCAACCAATGGTCCATCACAATGACAGGTGTACAACACGAAGAGATCCGCATCGACTGACCATTCACTATGGTAAGAATCTCCTACTTGGGCCACATTATAACCATGATAGAGTAGGAAACCTCTTCATCAGCATACCCTTGAGCACTTAGCTCAAGACCCCAAATTTTTGCACCATAATTCTTCCAATGCATTTTCCAAGTAAGCATGCATAGGGCTACGTTACAAGGCCGTGCACAAGGCACATACTTTTTTCAACCCATGCACTAACACACTTACCCATCATTCACTATGGGTTATGAGTATTTGGCATGACTACTCTGAACATCATCTTTAGAAGCGCTAGAGGACATCCTGGGGGCAACATCAATACCTAGGAAGCAATTCGAAGCTAGCAGTTGCTCCAACTCAAGCTTGATAACCTCTTTTGAGCAACTCACAATCTTTGAAAGCTCATAACGACGCATTCATGTGGGAATCCACGAAAGAAGCACATACCAAGGGACTACGACTTGCAAAGGCTTGCAGTGACAAATGAAGAACTAGACAACCAACGTTGCCAAATTTGGAAGATAGACAGCTCTTGTTCATACAGAATGGATACTACCTCTCAAAGCACTACATGGAACAACCACTACAACAAGGTTCTGTCAGGGACGACAGACTCGAGAGGGGGGGGGAGTGTTGAAGCGGAAGGTCAAGGACAAAGCATAGGAGCACATCTAAGAGGTGGACACACAAGAAGAAGGAGCAAGTAGGGAGCTCCAAGAAGTACATGTCAACTTTTCAAAAGAATCCCCTACAAAAATAGTGATTTCCATCACGAAAACCATTGTAAATACCATTTTATATTTTTGTAGCTCCATTTTGTGCAAGCCGAGGAGTCCTCAAGCTTGAGGAGAATTAGAAGTATCATCCTACCAATTTTCATAATTTTTAGACTCCATTTGAGCCTTCAAATAAGCTAGAACCTAATTTTTAACTAGGCCAGACACTAGGTCTGGACGGGGCCAAAACTAGTCCAAAAACTATAAAAAGAGCTAGAGAGCTCATTTTTGGGGTTAGCTTCTTGTAGATTTCAGTTTTGTAATAGATTTCTTTGTAATCAAAGTCCTTCCATTGTTCCTCTCTTTGATCTTGCCTTGTGTGCGTGTGTGTGTGCGTGTATGTATGTGCTTGTCACTCACATTTGCTCACCACAATTGCTCACGATCTTCATATCGGTCCTCACGTCTCCACGGATTGACAAGTAAAGGAGGTGGTTCTTATGCTTGAGCTACACCAAGTGTGCTCAATTTCATAAATAAATCTAGCTTCAACCAAGCGATCTATCTCTTCTTTGATCTTGGTAGCATAGTTGTCATTGTATGTGTATGACTTTTGTTTAGTGGGTCTGGCCTCTGAGGTCATGGGGATCGTGTGTGAGCATATGTCACGGTCTACACCTTTCAAGTCCTTGTAACTCCATGCAAACACATCCCTATATTCTCGTAGTAAGGTTATCAGCTCCTGCTCCTCATCTTCACTTAAGTCGTGTCCTATATATGTGCATCGCTCCTCTCCTTCGTCTATGGCTACCACTATATTCTTGGTGGTTTCTTTGTTATCATAGGCCTCTCCTGCTTGTGCATCGCATTTTGGCATTCTTATCATGACTCTCCTGTCGTCTATTTCATACTTCTTAAAGTTTTCTGGGACCTCAAACAAGGATTCTTCCTCCTCTGGTGAGACTTCTCTCTTCTTCCTCTTCTTTCCCTCACTCTTACTAGTCACTTGTGTGCTTAATCTCACCTCATTTGTAATGTCTTCGTGTCTCTCAGGGTGAGCTTCTACTTCATAGAAATATTCCTCATTTGATGCAAAGGGTGGGTCCATAATGATTGACTCTAGATCAGAGTCACTTGCATCCTCAAATGCATCACTGCTAGGTTCACATTCTTCAATGATTGGATCACACATGATTGGCTCTATTGTGAAGACTGAAATGTCATAGCCATCCTTGCCACAATGGGGTGTCCAGTGCTCTTCATTGATGGCTACATCCATTGTTGCTAAGATTTATGCCCAACCATGAGACTCAAACTCTTTGTTGAGAAACACAACAGGTGCATAGGCTGGGTCTTGTATTGGTCTACGCTGTGGGAGCGATTTGCAACGACTGGCGGATCAATTCAGTCGCCTCGCTAACGGCGCACGCAGGGTGACTATGCGGAACAGGTACAAGTTTTTCCTAAGGTCCGTAGGGTGAAGCGTTCCTATAACGTTTAACTGTGTCAAAATAAGAAGGTAGGATAATCTTTTCACTAACTATTTGATCTTTTATAGTTTCGTTTGTTTCTACTTGGAAGTTTTCTACGTTTTTATCTACAGTTGGAGGGAAAACATCTTCACTAACACTAGGTGGAACAGTATAAAGTAAAGTTATAGTTGTTCTAGGATCGAGCAAAGATTCTTCTACTATTACTTTTTTTATTAATTCTTTATCTTCTATTGGGTTTGGAAATAATAATTCAAAAGTTGTCGAAGGAAGAAAGGAACTATTCGAAGAACTTGCTTTATCTTCTATTGGGTTTGGAAATAACAATTCAAAAGTTGATGAAGGAAGAATGGAACTATTCGAAGAACTTTCATTAGACATAAAGTAAATGATACTAAATTAAAAACCAAAGTCCTATACAACCTAAAAGATGATGTTTTTAAATGATAATCTAATCAAAACTAAAAGATAGCCTTTACAAGCTAATAAAAGTTTCAAGCTAAGGATAATCTTTGCTCTTCAAACTTCAGGTAACCAACAAGGCTTTGCAAATCACATGTGAATCTTCAATTTGCCAATAGCTGCAAAAAACACATTAGCAAACACACAGAGATCTTCATTTTGCCACTCTTTTGGATTTGCTTTATTTTCTCAACCATTCTTTAACCCACATTTATCCACCATACTTTAAATTAGCTTTAATCTCATAACTCACTTGTTCCATTCTTTTAATCACATACTTTTTGCACTTTAAATGCATAAATCATCTAATCCATTCTTTTATCTTGCACAATTAGCTACCACATCTTTAATTGTTTACTTTAACCACTTTAGTTACACAATTAATTCACACCACTCTTTAAATACCACTCTCATACACCACTCATTAATTATCCACTTCATTTTCATTTTTAATTCAATTACCTTAAATTTACTAATTAAATAATTCATTTAAATTAAGCTTAGGTTAAGAATTTCATTAATTAGAACCTTAGTATTTAAATGTACACACACTATTAAGGTAACTACTTAAATCATATTTAAAATATTTCATTAATCAATGTTTAATTATAGATTAATTTCATTAAATTTTAATTGTTTCAACCCTTTAAACTAAGGCTAATCTTCATTCCCACTCATTTTGCACACTAAAACCCCTTAAAACCCTTCTGAACCCTCTCATGAGCCCATTAACACTTAAATAAACCCTAACAATAACCCATTAGAATCCTTTTGAGACCCTTTTGTTTAACCCAACTAACATAAAATCATATGAACTTATGAAATCCTAGGGTTATATTCCCATGTTTCTTGCATGTATAAATATAAAACACTCATTAAATGTGAAATTAGGAGAAACCCTAATATGAACATATGTTCTGCTTCATCATTCACACCTGTAAACACTTTCAAAATAGTTAATTCCATTCAACACAACTGATCATCAATGATATAAAAGGTTAGAGTTCACCAATAAAATTGTTTTTCTTTTTTTTTTTCTAGTCATCAATGGAAAGGTTGAAATCTTTCCGACAACGCATTTCCTTCGCACCTACCTCTCTAGCCTTTTCCGTTTTCTCTTCCTCTTCGACCGCTTTACACATCCATAAGTGAGTGTCTTCATGCTTCCATGAGGATCCTGATCCTATGGAATGCACTGACTCTGTATCATTTGTGGCTCTATGGATGGGATTCCATTGAATGGGGGGCACGTCTCTATGAGAGAAATCTTTGAGATTCACTTTGGTTGTGACACCCAAGTGTTGCAGATACAAAGAATTTGTCCCCCAATCCTGCACTACTTGCAATTGCCTCAAGAAGGGTCTTCCCATAATCATCTCATAGGCATGATTCTTGCTAAAGTCACATATAGCAAAAGTATGTTCAAACTCTACACCACAAGTGGTAAGAGTTATTCCATCTAGTAGCCCTAAGGGTCTCTCAATGTGACCATCGGCCATTTGCAACTTCATTCTTGTTGAATTGAGTGCTAGTTTGCCCCAACGTTTCCATAAGGAAGTGGTAGCAATTGCAACTCTCGTACCTGAGTCCAAAATGGCCTTGGTTTTGTAACCCTGATGAGTGATAGGGAGATAGGTGTTTCCTTCTTCTCGTTCACTCATGTCTCCTATCTTGTCCAAAGGTATTTCCAGTACTGTTCTATGAGATCCTACTTGGGAACGAGGTTTTGACATTTTTGGCACTTGCTTGGCTACATGTTTCCACAATTCAGGCTTGACCTTGAGTAGCTCTTCTAAAGTGAGATTGCACTGCACTTTAGTATTCTTTACTACCTCTATGTTCCTAGGTATGATTGAGTCTTCGTTTGTTATCATGATCGTAGGTGCTCTCATACAAGTGGACTTTGCTTCCCATGGACCTGTGAAATGGGGTAGCTCCTATAAGGAATTGGACTCAAAGTCTAATCTCTCTTGAGATTGGGCACTCTCGTGCTCTCCATAAATGGAAGAAAGGTCTTGTGGGAATTGATCGTGTGTGTCATCCACAAGTTCAATGGGAGGAGGGACTTCACACTCTTTAGCCCATTTCTTTTCCTGAATCTCTCGCAAGAATTCCGGTGAGTACCGATTCATAGAAGAAGAGGTGTCTAGTTCAGTGGAGTTGGGCACATAAGCTCCTTGGGAGGAATGCTTATTCTATCACTTGCACCCTCCTTAGCCTGGGAGGTGGTTCCTTTTCCAGACTTTGCAATTATCGCCTCCAATCTATCTAATAGACCATCAAAATGCAATGGTGTTCTAGTGAAGCTAGAGCAAATGAAGAGGCAACTGGCCTCAAACATGGCTTGAGCCAATTCCACCATCTTGGCACACAACTTTGTTCGTTCAAGCTCTAGGTAAGCTCTAGGGTAACATATTTCATGATCCGCTACATTTGGCCCTTCCTGGATCCTGGTCTGATAAGCTTTAAGCATCATATCTATGTCCTTGGGAGTGGGATCTGCTAAGATTGATCCTACTCGGGGTGACGTTTGGGTTACGTGTGGTGGATTAGAAGGTTGAGGAATGGAAGGTGATGGGGATGGTAGTGGGGTTGATGTGTGAGAGTGCGTTTGAGATGTGATTTCTATGATTTTGGCTTTGGTCTCTTGTAGACTTTCCTCGAGTTCACTTATCTTCTTTGCCCATTGCCTTTTCATATGTTCATGACTATCTCTCCAAGCTCTTGTTCTCTTCTTATTCTGGCTCTCAGTCTCGCTAACCTCCGTATTCTTTCCCTGGCCTAAGTCTTGGTCTTGCTTAAGTGCCTAAGCTCTCGTGATGTTTTGCACTGGGGCTGTGGAAGTCACACTTCCTCTGGAGTCTACCACTAAGCCAATAACATTGATAGGAGCAATTTTTGGCATGTTAATGGGGTTCTTTGGACACTCTCCTAACAAATGCTCCTTCCCACAATCTGGACAAAAGCCTTGTCTTGTCACAAATTGGGTTTGTGTAGGTGATGGTAGAGGGCAGTCACAAATGAGATGATCTCCCTGACATCAAGAGCATGGCCCTCTAGGAAATGGAGCTCTTATCTGCCTAGGCTGAGGTCTAGAGTTGGGGTTTGCGTACATGACATTTGCATATTCTGTTTTGCAACTAGATTCACTTCATAATAGTATGACTCACTATGCTCTGGTGACTGCATGTGGGCTCTTGATATGTATAGAGTCAAAACTATGATCACTTGGGTCACTTTCTGAAAGCACTGGGGTTACTGGCACTAAAGCTCTATTTGGATTTTCTTTTGCTGCTGCATACATCACTGGAATCACATTGGCTGTGGGAGGGGGTTGCTACGTTAGGACTGGTTGCGGTCTTTGCTACCCTTGATAAGGTGGTTGATACGGTTGTTGGGGCCTACCATACTGTTGTTGTGGGTACTGATTCTGGTATTTTCCTTGCTGAGGATATGATTGAGGATAATTTTGTCTAACAGCTTGTTTGTTATATGGGAAGTCTTGTGCAGTGTGATTGGTGTATCTCCTTTCTATGGTGCAGTATTGGTTGTTAGGATTAACCTGGGGTTGAGCCATGATAGGGCACACACTAGCCATATGGTCTCCTCCACAGGTGTAGCATCGTTTTCCTGGGGCAAATCTAGGAATCTGCTTGCTATAGATGTCTAATTTCTGAGCTACCTTTTCTGCTAGATCCTCAATTGATGTGGATTGTGAGGAAGTGAGGTTAGTAGAACTATTTGAATCTTTATAGATCTTTGAGAGCTCTTATTCCTCCCCTAGATTATCCTCAATGTCTATGCACATGCGTACACATTCTTCTATGGATCTAGGGTCCTTCAAGTACACATATGATCTCAGTTTGGTACTTAATAATCCATCTAGAAATAAGGCCACTTGCTTGGCTGAAGTGGGTAACTCTGGAGCAGGGCATCTCTCTAGGTATTGCCTAAACCTTCTTGCTATGAGCCTCACTGTCTCTTGAGGTGTTTGCTTGAAGCTATATATCAAGGAAGATGTGTTATGCCTAATGCCACTTTTGGAAAACTCAGTGATGAATGCTTCAAGAAGTTGGTCTATACTTCTGTACTGATCTTGGTGAAGCGGTTGAAACCAAGTCAAGGCAGTGTTTTTGAGCGTTAGGCCAAAAGCATTGTATTGAGTGAACATGTCTTCAACTTGCTCAGCTCTCAAAACTTGCCTAAACTCGGCCACATGGTCATATGGATCTCCTGTGCCATCGAAGCAACTCTTCATAGACTTAACCAATTGTGTGGGTCTTAAGGTTCTAGCGTGTTAACTAGGCCTTGGCAGAGGGAATTCATCTATATTCCTTGGATTCCTTGGATCCCTATGTCTGTCCCTGTCCATCCTATCTGTCTCCGTCCTAGTTCTTTCTCTTCCCAATGGGTTAGCAAAGCTCACCTCGGGTCTATCTCTACTCCTTTCTCTTTGAGTCCCATGAGCTGAGATGTTCCGGTTCCTTGGTGACCATAAGACACAGTGGATCGAGGTTGGGGAAAAACAAATTCACCTTTCCAAGTGTATGCGTGTCTTCCATGTTTCGAGACCACAAAGATCCTCTTGGAAGCATCATCTAAGTAGGTTACCTTGCCTGGGCTATCAGGATCTTTGAAGTCATAAATGGTAAGAGCTCCTACTTCAGTAGGCTTCTCAGGCTTATACCTCCAAAAAGCCTCATCCGTTTCTCTATTCAAGAGCAAAATCTAGGCTCCTATTATCCTGGAGAACCAACTCTGGAGTGATTATTCTCGTCAGAACTAACTTGCCACGAGGGGTTTTTGGTTCTTTTCTTAAGTTCCCTTGCTCTATGTCACCTATTTCGACCTCTGAGATTATGTTGCCAAATTCATCTGTTCTTTCTGGTTGGCTAGTGACCACATATATTGCTCCTTCTTTGTCTATGTAGGAGCCATTTTCAAACTTGACGACAGGGTGTTCTAATCCAATGGGCTGATTTGAGTTTTTAATTAAGACAACAGATCTTCGCAAACCATCCTCATAGATACGTGCACCTAACCAGTTGGTCTTAATGTACTCCAATTGAGTTTTGTAGGGACCTTCAGGTCTTTCTAGGTATGCCACTCCTGAGCTACCTACAGGTCTTTCCATGTTATAAGACATCTCAGAGTCACTAGTTTCTAAGTCTAGAGCGTAGGGATAGTCACTCAACTGCTAAGCCCAAGATCTGGTTGTATGGTTGACACTAGCCTCGGATGATCTAATACTTTGACGGTCTCTCCCTAGGTGTCTTCCTGATCTAATGTTCATATGCCCTTTGTACGTTGTTGATGCTTTGATACCAATCACTTGTTCCTTTTGAGTTCCTTTGTATGTGTTTTCTTGTCTTTAATTAAGCGTCATCAGGAGCACTTAAGTGTGTCATACTTGATGTTCTGCATTCACTTAGTTTAAGTTCTTTTCCTTTAAGTTATCCCTTGACTGCAATTTAGCCTATTCTTGGACTTGAGAAGTTAAAGGCTCTTAGAACTTGAGTATTCCTATCGTATTCCTAGTCAATTTGGGCAACTACTCGCACTTAGCCTATGGTAAGAATGGACTGAGGGGGGTAAGAGATGTTCCAACCTCAACTCGCTCCTCCTTGCTATGCTTGTGTGCCCAGGAAACGCGTTCCCAAGCCTACACACAATGGCACTTGCTTTGCTTCCTCCAAAAGCTCTCGATGAACCTGTAAAAATCCCAAGTTTAGCTCCACTTTTTACCCTCAATTGACAGATAATTTATTTCAGACACTTTTTATGACCCTTTTTTCCCCCTTTTCTATTGCCAAAAAATTTCCTCTAGAGCTCCCTTGGTGTACCTACCCCACAGAGGGTTAACTTCAAAATACTCTATCTAAAAATCAATGCATTATATGCCACGAGCTTTCTGACAAGCCTTAGAGCTCAGAAAACGGATTTCATATGAAAAAGTTATGACAGTTCAGGGTTTAGGGGGTTAAACAGACAAACAGATCCTTTCAGGAGTTTAGTGTATTTTTCTAAGGCCTTTGTAATGGCATAGGTGAGTGAATATGCAAATATGCCCAATTTTTAGCCCAAATTTTCAAAAAATTACCCCTCTATTTTTTTGCCGAAAATGTCTGTCTATCGCGATAAACGGTGTCTGTCGCGATAGACACTGACTATCGCGTGGGCCTGCCTATAACGATAGATGGTGTCTGTCATCTGTCGTGGTTTGGTTTGTCACGATAGATAGTGTCTATCGCGGGTTTCTATCTGTCGTGATAGACGGGTGTCTGTCACGATAGACGGGGTCTATCGTCTGTCGTGGGCCTGTCTATCACGATAGACGGTGTCTGTCGCGATAGACTGAGGCTGTCGTCTGTCATGCCTTTTGGTCTGTCATGATAGATGGTGTCTATCGCGATAGACAGTCTCTATCGTGGGTCTCTATCTGTCATGATAGATGGGTGTCTATCATCATCTCTCGTGGGCTTGTCTATCGCGATAGATGGTGTCTGTCGCGATAGACTGAGGCTGTCGTCTATCGTGCCTTTTGGTCTGTCGCGATAGACGGTGTCTGTCGCGATAGACGGTCTCTATCGTGGGTCTCTGTCTGTCTCGATAGACAGGTGTTTGTCACGATAGACGGGGTCTATCATTTGTCGTGGGCCTGTCTGTCATGATAGATGGTGTCTATCGCGATAGATGGCCTCTGTCATGGGGTGCTGTCTGTCACGATAGACGGTGTCTATCGCGATAGACAGTGTCTATCGCGATAGACGGTGTGTGTCGCGATAGACTAAAAAAACGCAAATTTTTTAGAATTTTTTAGTGATTTGGAGTGCTCTCATGGTGTAGGTTATCGTGCCAAACATGCATTCAAAAAATATTAAGTTTTTCTGTCTGTCACGATAGATAGAGGTAGCGGTCCCGAGACCTGTGTAGAGTTTGTTGTACCTGCGCAAGCTACTAGAGATGGTGGTACAGCTAGAACCTGCAGCAAAAGCTCAAAAAACACACAAAAACAGATAGCATGCAAGCTCTCTCTCGCTCTCTCTCACAAGTGAAATGGCGGAAATGAGGTGGGGAGTGGAATATGACCAAAAACTGAAATTTTTGTGAAGATGGAGATGGAGGTGGGAGATGGTGGGGATGATGATGGTGATGATGGTGATGCAAAAACAAGAAGAAATGAAGAAAAATAAGGAAAAGAAAGGATATTACCTATGACTCCAATGTCTCAACTCTACGTCTTACCATCACACACTCATCCTCGAAGCTCTCTCCCCGGCAACGGTGCCAAATTTGGTGTCACTCTAGCACAATGGTGAGTACCAATGTGAGGAGATCCACCTCATAATTGTCGATCCGTGGAGACGTGAGGACTAGTATGAAGACTATAAGCAAGTGATGGCACAAGTGTGTGAGTGAGAAGCACACAAACATGCACACACATACACACACACGCGCACACAAGGCAAGAACAAGGAGAGGAACAATGGAGTTCTTTGCATTAGTCAAAAAAGTCTCTTACATAAGCTCAATTGACAAACAATCTAATCCAAAAATGAGCTCTCTAGCTCTTTTTATAGTTTTCTGACTAGCTTTGGCCTTGTCCAGACCTAGTGTCCAGCCTAGTTAAAAATTAGGTTCTAGAGCCTATTTGAGGGCTCAAATAGAGTCTAAAAATTATGAAAATTGGTATGTAGCTAATTCTAATACTCCTCAAGCTCAAGGACTCCTCGGCTTGAACAAAATGGAGTCTATTCTACCAAAAACAAGATTTACAATATGTGTGTAGTGATGAAAATCACTTGTTGGAAATACTTTATGGAAAGAATGATTGGGCCTTGTTGCCGTATTGTGCATGACTGCTCTGTTGTGCCTGTATGCTCTTCTTATGACTTGTATGCCAACATACTGCTAAATGTAATCTCAATAAAACATCCATGTTGAAGTTGAGCTTGAATTTTCTTTCCATTTGTGTGTGTAGAATTTCTTCCATTTCACTAATTGCTTGTGTTTTGCTCTTGTATGTGTGCCTCTAGGTATGTGCGGTGTGCCTATTGAAGAGTGTTGTAGTATGATTGTATCATATCATTTGTCGTGATTAGAGCAAAGATTCATTCTTTTATCTTGGTCAACTTGTCCTGCAACATTATGTTTCTTTTTGCTAGCAATGCGTATTCTTGGCATAGATGGTTGGCACAATGTATCATTGTCGACATGGTGGAATCAAGATGAAGGAAAGGTGGATATAATGTTGAGAATATTGTATGCAGGTGTGATGAGGAGAGTGAGTGTAGTGGGAAATACAAAAGTGTGAGGTGGTGATGTTGATGGAGGGTTGATTGGGGATTGTGGTAGTGTGGGGGGTGGTAGAGGTGCAATGAGTGCAGGTGAGATGTCCACAAGATCAGGCATGTTTGTGTTTCTAGCTTCAATAGTGAATAATGATACGATGGTTGCGGTGCATAGTGGTGTGCTTGTGATGCTTGATAGAAATTGTGCTAAAGATTGATTATCAAGTTGTAAAGAAAAGGGACCGTGTTGCATATGTGAGGCAACAAGGGAATCCCAAAAAAAAGGATAGGTAGGCTGTAGATGGAATGTCAAAGAAAAGGTGGAGGAAAATCAAAGGAAAATAAGTAATGTTGCATGTGTGTGTGTGTGGGAATGTAGCAAAGGAGGGGTGGAGCGGAGGTGGAGATGGTACAATTGGTGGGTGAGTATAGGATGTAATGGATATGGGATGAATGAGTACTTGCTTTGATAAGAAACTTGTGGGTGTAGAAGTACTAGCATTATACAATGGTTATCATGGGAAGATAAAAGTTGCATATGTGACATAGGCCTACAAAATTCAAAAGTAGGGATGGTCATGGATGTCGGGTTGGGACTAGTTGAGAAGGGAGGGTTTTGCAAAGGGTATATATAGGGGAAGTGTCTTCCTCGGTCAGGTCGATCGTGGAGGAACCCATGGGGGGTGCTGATGTGATGGGACCAGTAGGGACGTGAATGTATGTACCTGGGTGTTTAAGAATACAAACCCATCGAGGGTCGAACTTGGGTAAGGGCTTCCTTAGCAAATAGGGCAAGGCTTTTGATGCACCGACAGATTTAACCAACTCATGCATAGCAGAAATAAAAGTTTCTTCGAAGTTGCCACTCACCAGTTCCTGTTGTAAGATGGCTTCGCTTTGTTCTTCTATTAATCTGGTTCGTGCCCAAACTTTATTCATGTTATTGTAGAGCCATCGGATGGCGATGGTGTAAGCTGCAGCTTCGGCCATTTCTTCTTCATACGTGCTCGCTTCCCCAAAAATTTCAACATGTGTTTCCGATTGGTGTACTTCCTTGCTAGCTTTAGTATCAATGTCACCTCATCTGTTATTGCACGGTCATCGTCTTCATTTTTAGAATCAGCATTCACTCCCTCTGATGGTGTAATGGGGTAAGCCGGGCATTCAAACTCTTGAGAGACAACATGGGTATCCGAAAATTGAAAGTCACTAGACAATACATCGGGGATCTCAAAATCAAATGCAGTATTGATGTCCTTAGTGCCCCAGCTTGTAACTGGGAAGGTGAAGGTTTCAAAGACGAATGTAGAAGTTGCTACGAGCGCTTCTACAGTCATGGTGGCCATAGTCGTAATGGTAGTAGGCACAGTGGTCTCTGCTTGTGAAACTTCACGGAGTGTGGCGGAGTGGTTCATGTTAACGCAGAGAGGGGGAATCATTGGTTGTGGTTGAATTGGAGATCGCTGAGGCAAGGTTTCAGGTGTGGGCTGAGGTGATGGTGATGTCGGCACTTGTAGGCATGGAATGCTGCCACGCATGTGCTTGACTCGATGGGGTTTGGGGGGTCTTGTGGTCTTCTTGGAGCCTTTATATTGTTTCAGTTGCTCAGCTGGTAGGGCTCTCTCTATAGTAATATCATAGGCTAGACACATGTATATAATGCGTGTAAGAGCACAGCATCCATGAACAACTTTTTTCTTGTCCCACCAATGTCCGTCCAATAAAAGTTGATCCTGAATATAGGTGGCAATATCAATTGTCTGAGGCCTTGTGGTGGCCAAATACAAACCAAACCAAAGATGCCTGTGTGGGATCATGAATCGCTCCTATGCAGGGAAGGCAAAGTGTTTTAGATAGATTCTAAGCAGAGTGGTTAACTGAGGGGTGATGGTTGAGATGGTGGGCCATTTATCAACATCACTTCACTTCATTGGTTCTAGGATGAGATGCTCCTTCTTTGTGGGTGTATGAGTGCCATGAATCTTAAGCATAGTCCTGACTAAGTCCAGAGACAATGTAAACTTCTTGAAAGGTGGGTCATTCTCCAAGGATGGTACTATGAAGAAAGGGTCCAATTTCTTGCGCTCCTTCTCTTTAATAGAAGCCACTAAATAATAACACCGATAAAAATCCAGTTTCAGGAGTTTTGCACTGAAATAATTTGAAAATCGTGCCCTCTGCCATATAGGTTGGAGATCTTCGCTATTCTAGAGATTCTGGAACTCTTGTGAAAAGAAAAGAATTGGTAGCATCTCCACATCTTTGCACCGTACGTGAGATTAGCTTCATACATGAATTTTGCATCTCCTAGGGGGCCCTACAAGCCCTTGGAACTAGTGTGCCTTGCTGCTTACCCTTTTTATCTGTCCTTGAGGAGGGTCTTCGATGGGCATTGGTCCAGTAAAACCTTGGAAATCTATCGGGATAGCCTTAGGCAAGCTCTCAAATGGAAGAGCCAAGAAATCCACAATCGGCTGCCTGAGCGTCGCGCTAGTAGAACCTTGCGCTTGCATGATGGAAAGCTA